>PVJD01004820.1:54171-128286 GCA_004026545.1 Mormoops blainvillei | reverse complement strand
GTGTGTGTGTGTGTGTGTGTGGTTGTGTGTGGTTGGCCCTGCCTCATGGATTCAGTCCCCTCTCAAAGAGGGATTGTGCTGTTAAATCCTGTATCCCCGCCATCTTGGGGGGAGTCTTAATTTTTTGAAGTCTGCTCTGTTCCTGGTGCCCCATCAAGGCTTTCTGCTTCTCTTGTGTTTTTGGAAAGCCAGCCTTGTATCCAAGAAGTTTTGGAAGAGGTTTTTGGAAGATTAAGCTGGTCTAAGAGGGCCCTGTGCTTTGAAAACCATCTCTTTTCCTAACATGAGATGCAGCATACTTAGGTTTCATGGTTTCTACGAGTTATGAGACGATTTATATCTGTTTGCAAGAACAGGGTGGTTTTGGAAATTTCTCTATAGAGAGATCAAATTTCAGGCTTTCCTATATTGTGAGCTCCTAAAGTGATTTAAGCAATATCCTTAACTTTCCTTTTCAGCTGAGGAGTGAAAGTCTGCACAGTTGTTGAATAACTTAGAATATCTTGGTCTTTTTGGTGGGATGATAAGATGAATTCGGCAAAACGATGTAAGATATTATTTCTTGTGGAAAAATGCCACTGAAACAGTTACTATTTTTGGTTTGTGCAAACCCAGTCAATGGCATAACTTGGATAGTCCTAAATCAGAGACCCTGAGACTGTTTACTTGATGCCTTTGAGACCTTCATTTCTCTTGCTAAGTGTTAGCTGTCCTGGAAGACCTAGAGTTCTGTTTGTCGTTTTGAGAATTATTGCACAAACATTCTGATATTACTTTGAATTGTAGTTAAAAAATAAAAAAAGGAAAAACATCTTGCTCAACTTTGATTGTGACCCTGGAATTGGATCTCTATCTTTGGTGTTACCTCCCCCACCCTCCATTCAGCTGTTGTTCTCTTTCTGTAGTTTCACGCTTAAAAGCAGGATCTCATTTGATAGGCTGGGCCTCCTGAATGGAATGAGATGGGAGGAAACAAAGACCAAGTTGCTATGACATTTTTCTGTGTTCTTTGTGCATGCCTCTTGAGTTAGTTAAAAGGCTACCCAAAGATGTTGCTAGATTTTATCCAAATTGGAAACTTTCAGAAGTTCTTTTTTTTTCTGAAATTTTTTTTATTGCGGTAAAATATACATAACAAAATTCACCAGAAGTTTGTTTTTAAAGGTGTCACGTAGTTCTGAATTCCTCATTTGCAGTTCTTACTCTGTGTCAGCCTTCCTACTTGGATTGCCACTGTCAGATGTTTTTCTCTAGACCCTCTGTGGACCAGCCATGTTAATCACACTGCACCAGCAGTGTGCCTTTCATCTCTATAAACCAGATGGGCTGCTTATGACTAGTGGCTGTCATGTTAGCTATAATTACAGTGTTGATACAGTGACAAGTAGAACTTTCTACAAGTAGAGTTAAGGAATATTGAGAATATTTTCCAAGAAGCTTTGTGTACCTTGGGTTTTTAAGTATATTTGACATAGTAAAATTGTGTTTTATCACATTATCAGGAGAGTTTTTGGCCTTTTTTTTTTTTTTTTTGCTATGGGCAATGAGCTCATTATCAATTAAATAACATAATTAGAGAGTGTCAGTAAATGCTGGTTCAGAGCATAATCTGCATTTGTTGCCAAAATAAGTGTTTGATCTGTCTATAACCCTGTATAAGTCCTTTCATCGCTCAATGGTGAGTGTAATGGATGAGCTTCCTTCAGTAGCAAGATACTTGTTGGTTAATAGGTGAAAATGATGATTCATTGCTTATCTGACCACATGCTGTTAGTTTATTACTGCTGTTTAGTCAGTGCTCTGTTATGTATCGAGCTGGGCTGTTTGATAAACTTTATAGAAAAGTTGAATGAACTCAATAACTAACCATTATTGTCTTGAAGTGTTTTCAGTGTGTGTTCTCTTAATTTGAATTTCAAATGGAATTTTTGTTCAATTAAACTTTCAGTTTTGTATATGAGAGGATGTCAATCCTCAGTTCTTGGAACTCTGGCAGTTAGAGATGATCAACATAGAAAGTCTTGTAGGAAGTGATCCATTTTAACAACTACTTTGTTAATTCTGATAAAGATGTTTCTATTCTCAAGTGGCTTTTTTTTGTTGTGGTTTGGTGGGTCTTATTCATGGTATCTTTTAAGCCAGAACCAGACTGAGCTGTATAAAATGCCTGTTTTTGTTATTCTTCTGTGTTTTTAAAAAAAGTATGTATTTATTGATTTTAGAGAAGAGGTGGGGGAGAGAGAGAAGGAGAAAGAATCATTCGGTTGAGTCTTGTATGCACCCCAACTGAGGATTGAACCCACAACCTAGGTATGTGCCCTGACTGGGAATCGAACCTGCAACCTTTTGGTGTACGGGACGATGCTCTAACCTACTGAGCCACCCTGGCCGGGGTCATGTGCTTTATTTTTTTCATGACCTTGACTCCTGCTGATTTCTGCCTGGACCAAGGTCCTGCTGAGTGTCTATCATTGCCTCCCTTGCAAATCCTGCCCCCCTCCCCATCTCCAAAATAACTCCTGCTTAATTTTTGGGTCTCCGTTAAATATTGCTTCCTCTTAGAGAGCCTTCTTAATCATCACTCCCAAGGAAAGTGACCACCCACCTTGTTAATAGCCACATGGAACTTAACACCAGTGGTCAAATACGTAATGATCGGTTTATGTCTGTCCCCATGATAGAAGGACTATAAGCTTAATGGTCATAGAGATAGTTTCTTTGGTCACCCAGGGCCCACTCTAGGGCCCGACACTAGTTGTAGAATTTACTCAAGAAATATTTTGAATTGTTTAAAGTCTGTGTACAGAAGCATTTGAATAATTTTGAAAGGTGAAACTTAGGATCATAAACTTTCACTTATTTGATTGACCAGAAATTATGCTATGTGTGCATCAGCCATTTTCCCACTTGTTTTCATTACAGACTTGCCTTTACGGTTTAGATAAAGGTGTGGGACATGGCTTTTAAAATTGGCACACAAGAGATAAAGGAAAATAACAAAGGAAAGTAAAAGCAGTTTTAGTAGGACTGGTGCTTTGGGGGCCATAGTCCAAGGGTTGCTGAGTGTACATAGTTTGTTGTTGTTCTGCTCATGGTCCTTAGGTATTTCATCTAGAATTTTGAGTGCCTGGTCACATGTAACATAAATGGTGGTTTAGCATCCCAGTACAGTGTTTTGAAAGTTTTAGCATTTTATTATTTATTTATTTACTTCCTGACTATTAAAAAGTTCCTGGGTGTTGAAACCAAAGCCCCAGTTTAAATATAAATTCCCCAGAATGGAGGTGGCTCCTTCACATTTCTCCCTCCTCCAGTTTTATCATTTTAATAAAGAAAAAAGAATCTCTTTGGAGGGAAATACACCAAAATAAGAGTTGTATGTTATATTTTCCCATTTATGTTTTTAAAAATGAACTATTATGTAACTGACAAAATGGCTGCTTTTGAAAAGACTAATTATGGGTATAATTTAGGTAATAGAGGCTTGAGTTCTTGGTTTGGGTACAGTGAGTTGGATTTGTGTGATTTTTAACGTTTTAGGTAGTAAGGGACAAGAGAAATTGGTTGTGGTTGAGAATACTTGAAGACACCATTCTAGAACTTGCTGGTTCTGTGAGTACAGAGTTAACTGGGTTTTCACTGTGAAAGGACTGAAAATCCTGTTGCTGGGCCAAGGCTTCTTTGATGCCATGTGTCCTGACCCCTCCTCTTCATCCCACCCCAGGCCAAAGCTGAGGTGGCTGTCAGGGGACCGATGTTACAGTGTCCGTACTGCCTGGGTGAGTGCAAGACCCAAGTTTCCAGTTCTGCCCTTGACATGTGTGCAGTGAATTATTTATTATCCTGAAAATCTGTAGGCACTCCTTTTTCACTTGTAAAGAAACCAGTGTGCACCTGCTTGCTATATAAAAATGCCAGTCTTTTCTCAACATAAAATGTTTTTGATTACTTAGATCAAGTTTTTTGTCAAGGTTAAATAAAATTCATAAAACCCCCTTCTCCCCCAGCGACTTAACTCTAAAAAATGTGACCTTTAAGAATGGCTGGAATTGCAGTTTAACTTGTAAATACTTACTAACTTTCAGGTTATTTTTTTAATCTAAAATGTAGGAAATAGACTTTTTTCTCGCCTCCTAAGTAATGTGTCCCTTCCTCTCCTCCTCCCAGTGATAGTCTTCAGACAGAATGCTAATATCCTGGAATAATGAATATTTCTAAATAATGAGAAGATTGCATAGGGTGCTTGTTTCATAAGGTTTTGCCTACAGTTATGATTATTTTTTCTCACTGCATTCATATACAGCAAAATAAAAAAGACTTTTCATTTAATTCTGAGTGATAATGTAAACTTGAGGTCATTACGGTTATACAGTGTAAACTTACCTAA
This sequence comes from Mormoops blainvillei, assembly GCA_004026545.1. Taxonomy (NCBI): domain Eukaryota; kingdom Metazoa; phylum Chordata; class Mammalia; order Chiroptera; family Mormoopidae; genus Mormoops; species Mormoops blainvillei. Next base: position 123,899 of record PVJD01004820.1, on the reverse strand, counting down.
AATAGAGAGAGTGAGAGAAGCAGTGAGGAACCTTATTACTTTTAAATTAAGCCTTGCTAGTATGTACCACGTTTCTAAATGTGGTTTTACATCCTGTAAAACAGGAAGTAAAAATAAAAAAACAAAAAAAAACCCCAGGTGACACTCTTGAAGGAATTGAGTATTAAAAAAATTACTGAAATGTCTGGCTAATTAAAGGATGTACAGAATACTTAAAAAGAAATCTTGCCTTTTTGGATGATTACAAGGAAGAAAACCTAGCGTTTAGGGTTCTGAAACTTTGAAGAACTTGCAGTATTAACTTAATATTCTACAACCTCTTGGGTGATTCTGATTTCAAGGAATTTTTAGACTTTTTCTTTGATTGAGGTGTATGTATTTAGACTACCCATGTAGATATTTTCATTACTTTGAGAAAAGCCTACTCCAGTTTTTATTGTGCTAATACTCAAAATATTTTTATAGGAATTTTCTCCCCCAGCACACGAGAAAAGTAATCTTTTAATTGTGTTCTTCATCTTTTAGTATGAAACTTAGAAAAGTGATAGGTCCTTTCACTCATAGCTGAAGTAGTTTTCAGCAGATGTAACCTTAATGAGATTTACATGCAAACTTTTTTTTTTTCTTGGTGAAGAGATTAGATACGATTCTGCTAAGCTTGGGTTCTTACCAGATGACTGACTTTTTGAAGGAGACTGTTGAAGCAATAACTTTAATTTTTAAAAAAGGATATTTAAGTAAAGACAAATGACGCAATGAAGTTTTAGAAAGTTGGGGAGAAAAATCTCTGTCCTAGAATTGAACTGTATAGCCTCTCCTTTTCCTTTTCCTTTTCCTTTTCCTTGATTTCTTCTGAGCCCCAGTATATGTTCTTTCAGGGGGATGGGACACATATAGAGGGAGAGAGTGAGTTAGAGGAAGTGACATAGGAGGCTGTGAGGGTGGAAGGAAAACATATGCTCTTAGAATTTAGACAAAGTTAAAAAAAATTTTGTGTTTTTTGTTGTTGTTGTAACAAATTGCCACAAACTAGTGCCTTAAAACAGTATGAATTTATTATTTTACAGTTCTGTAGATAAGAAGCCTGGCATGGATTTTATTGGGCTGAGATCAAGGTGTCAGCCGGGCTGGTTTCTGCTGAAGGCTCTATGAGAAACTACATTTCCTGGCCTCTTCCATTTTTCAGAGGCTGTTCACATTCCTTGGCATGTTCCTCCAGTCTTTCTTTAAAATTTTTTTTTTCTCATTCTCTTAAGAGAGAGGGAGAGGAGAAACATCAACTTGTTCCACTTAATGATGCATTCATCGGTTTATTCTTGTGTGTGCCCTGACCAGGATCAAACCCACAATATTGGTTTGTTAGGATGATGCTCTAACCAACTGAGCTATTAGGTCAGGACCCTTTCCTGTATTCTTAAAGCCAGCAGTGTTGCATCTCTTTGACCTTCCAAAGCCACAGTCTCCACCCCCACTCTCTCTTCTGCCTCCATCTTCCACTTTTAAGGACCCTTGTGAGTATATTGGGCCCACCTGGATAATCCAGGCTACTCTCACTCTGCAGATTATAACCTTAATTCCACCTGCAACCTTAATTCTCCTTTGCTGTATAATCTAAAGTACCCAAAGATTCCAGGGATTAGGATGTGGCCTTCTTTGGGGCATTTTTGTGTGGACCACACTAGGATTCCATGGATGTTGTCATAGCAGATGAGGTTGGAACTGATCATTGTGCACCTGGCTCTGGTGCTTTGCTTTGGTTTACCAGAATAGTTTTGACTCTTGGAAAGCCTTAGTGCCATCTGTCAGCCAGTGTTGTCTGGCATTGATGGGGGATCAGTGAGTGTGGTGGAAAATACATGTCCTGGACACAGTTTTGTTTTGCTTAAATAAACTTTTATTTTGGAGTAATTTTAGATACACAAAAAAAGTTACGAAAGTAATTAAACCGCAGACTTCATTTGGAATTCACCTGATTTTCCTCTTTTACTGTTCCAGGATCCCAGATTGCATTTAGTTGTCATGCCTCCTTACTGTCTGTCTGTAACAGTTTTTCAGTTTTTCTTTATTTTTCATGACCTTGGCAGTTTTGGAATATGATCTTGGTTTTTTTATGTCTTTGTAACCATTCACCCATTTACCACAGTTTTAAAGCACTGTATAACTGGCGCCTGGCTTATCTGCCTCCTTTTCCAAATGTGGACTGCTGTAGAGTGGGAAAAAAAGTTTTGTGTCGTCTTGCAACTGGAATGAGTTGTATGTTTTATGGAGGGGGCCTCTAAGACTAGACAAACTTAGCTTTTTTCCTACTTACACTGATTTAGTCACATTCTTATTGGTTGCTCACTGTGTGAAAGGCTGTGTTGTAGAAACAGATGACTGGGACATAGCCCTTCCCTGAGATTGGGGAGAAAGAGATACACTCAGGGGTACTATGAAAAGAAAGAGGCAGGAGTTCAGAGGAGAGAAAGCATCTCTGGCTCTGCAATCTAGGAGATGTAATGGAGGAAGCGCTATTTAAGAATCAGTGCTATTTAAGTATTGGTACAATGTCAGTGTGCAGAGAGCAGGATGAGGCCACTGTAGACTGGGAAGGCTCCAGACAAAGGCTGGGAGGTGGGATGTAATGTGAGAATGTCAGCTAGACCTGCTTGAATATGGAGCCCATGAAAGAAAATGGTAGCAGATAAAGGTAGAAAAATGGACTGGGGTCAAATTGTATAGGACTTGGAATGATGATGCCTGTACTTGGTCTGTCGCTCTGTTGATGTCTCAAGCAAGAGGAGGAGGATCTCATGAGAAGAGCAGTGTTGGCTAACAGGTTCCTAAGTGGATCTAGAGAAACTTGAAATGGAGAGGGGACTCTTAAAGTGGCCTGCATGGGCAAGTCGTAATGACCTAATGGTGTTTACTAGCTAATATATATTTATATAAAAATGCTTGGAAATGAGAGAGTAAGTTGATTCAGAGGGGATAGAATGGTACAAACCACTGAGGAGTAGTTTTAAAAAATTTTTTATTGTATTTTTTTAATTACCATTTAGTTTTCTTATACCCATACCTGCAGTCACCTCACTGTTGTCCATGTCCATGAGTCCTTTTTCCTTTTTGCTCAATCCCTCCAGGCCCTAACCTCCCTCCTCCCCTTAGTGGTCATCCTTTTGTCTATGAGTCTGTCTCTGTTTTGCTTGTTCAGTTTGTTCATTAGGTTCCACATATGAATGAAACCATGTGGTATTTGTCTTTCTCTGACTGGCTTATTTCATTTAGCATAGTGTTCTCCAGGTCTACCCATACTGTGATGGGCAGTTTTGTAAAAAGACAGGCTAAAGGCAATGGGGAAGAGAGGGCTGGAGGGGGAGACTACTAGGGCATGGTGCTGGCTTCCTGTCTTATGCCTACTGCATGCTGCACTCCATCTCTGTGCTATGACAGGCCTGAATGCCCCTGGCCTTGTGATGCCTCGCATTCCAGAGGGAGAATGGGCAACTTGGTCGGGAGAGGAAAGGCTGACTAGGGAAGTGTGACAGGTAGAGGCCAAGAGTCTGGAAGTTCCCAGGTGACAGTTTTCAGCTCAGCAGACATTTAATTTGAACACTTCTTATGTCCGAGACCGAGCCTGGTCCTTACCCTGTAGTAGTTTATTTTAGATAGTATAAACTGCAGGCCAAGGATAGTAGTTTTGAGTCCATATGGGAGGGGCTAGCGATTTAGGGGTCTGGAGAAGTAGTCAGCCTGCAGGTGGAGGCTATGTGGAAGGAAAAACAGGTATTTGTTATTTGCCCAAATTCATAGTTAGGCTTATCTTGGACTTGGTTTATTTTGTATCTCCTATAGTTCTATGAACATATCAGTACCTAATCAATATTTGCTTGAAAGATCAATCTTAAAAGTAAAAAAAGGGCTTGTGGCCCGAGAAAGGAGTAATACCTGGCAGGAAATACATAATACTCTATGCAAGAAACATAAATACGTTAAGTGTGGGCCAAACATACTAACTAGTGTGAGAGTTCATGATTTGTCTCGAGTGAGTAGAATGTAGCCTTTATCCTGTTCTGTCACAGCAGCATTTATCATGTGCTGTGATCCAAAGAACTTTGTCCTTTGGTCCATCTCTCTATGGGCGGGCAGTGGTAAAACTCAGGCTTCTTGGCTTAGTTAGGGAGCCTTTCGTTGTTGGCTGTCTCTGTTGGCTCTGCTGTTTATGTTGGGGCCCTGAATTGGGTGTAGTTTAATTGCAGATACAGAAATAAGTGGAGAACAAAAGTAAATGTTTTGGTCAGCCTAACCTTTGCAGGTGCCCAGGGCAAGGTGCACTTGAAGGGAGTTGCCTCAGGGCCAGGCCTGTGTGTGGTGCGCTAACTTCCTTGTATTTATTTTTACTTAACACTCTTCACAGTTCTAAATCCCTTTTGTTACCAACTCCTCCTTAACATTAAAGCATTTTGCATTTTGTTAGTTGACAACTGCTGTTTGTCTGAAGGAGAGGACTAGTTTTTACAGTGGTTACATTGTCACAGGGCTGATCCAGCCACTGTCCTTTCTTTTATTTTTTTAAATTCTTACCCAAGGATATGTTTATTGATTTTAGAGAGGAAGGGAGAGGGAGGGTTTGGTGGGGGGAGAGGGAGAGGGAGAGAAATGTCAGTGTGAGAAAGAAACATGGTGATCATTCACCTCCTGCATGCACCCCCAACTGGGGTTGAACCCACAACCTAGACATGTGCCCTGACCTAGTGTTGAACCCACAGCCTCTTGGTGCATGGGACTGTGTTCCAGATGAGCAGTCTGGTCAGGGCAGCCACTGACCTTTCTTGATTAGCAGACCACACTTATTTAGAACCTACAGAGCAGCTCAGTCTAGATCTCTAGTTACCTGCCTCTGACTTAACTGATCACAGTGTGGGTGGGGCAGAGGACTCAGGGAAAGTCTCAGGCAGGGGTCATGGCAACCACTGGGCTTCTGTTTGAATTTTGTAAAAATTTATTTGAGCCAAATAGAGAATCTGAAGTTGGCTTGTTATTGTTGTTTCTTTGTTTGCCCAGGATGCTTTCGAGGGGTATGTTTTCTTTTCTTTTTAAATTTAAAAAAATTTAATGTTTATTGTATTTTATTTCCCCATTACCATTTAGTCCCATTATAACCCACTCCCCTTGAGGGCTGTTCTTTCAGTGAATCAGGTTACATAAAAATTATTTAAGGTCAGTGGGCTAATCAAGGCTTTTTGGTTTCTAAGTGTTTGCATCTAGGGCTGAAGTCAGTCTGTCCTGAGCTGTTGGGTTTAATTTGAAGGGAAATACTTTGTGTCCCCTCTCATTCTCAGACGGTGTTCTTTTTATGGAGTTGTTTGCTGGCTAAAGTCATAAATTTTAAACCATGGCACTTTGTCTGTCTGTCTATCTATCTATCTATTTTTAGAGTGATGGGAAGGGAGGGAGAAAGAGGGAGATAAACATGAATGTGTGAGAGATACATCGATTGGTTGCCGGTTGCCTTTCATGTGTCCCCAACTGGGACCTGACCGGTGACCCAGGCATGTGCCCTGATGGGGAATTGAACCTGTGACCCGTTGGTTTGCAGGCCAATGCTCAGTCCACTGAGCTACACCAGCCAGGGCTAAACAGTGGCATTTTAAATAATAGATGCAAAGGTACCAGACATGTATTGTGGTTCCAAGCTTTACCTGTTTTTTAAGATGATAGTTTCAGACCTCCTGGGGAGTCTGTAAGTTGGTTACCAGCATGTAAAGGAAGGGGGAGAGATTTCTAGCAAACAGAATAATGTTAACATGTGTTTCTTCATTGCATGGTCTGGTATGCTGGTTTTAATTCCTGCTCATACTTCCATTTATACGGTTTGAGAATTGGAAGTAGAACCTGTGTTTTTAACACCAACATAGGGTACTTTTAAACTTCCCATGTAAATATTTGTTATTTTCCATGTAAATTTGTGCTGAATTGTAATTACTTTTGTCATCTAATAAGATTTAGAGCAGATAGATAAATAAGACTTAGTTCACATGATTTTTTTCCCCTGAATTAAATAAATTCACAGTTTGATCTGGAAGCTTAGACCCGTATTATTAATAATTGATAGTTTGATGAAGTCGATTTCCATGAATAGATTCTTCTGGTATTGCTCGCTGCATCTTGGGAGAAAAGGTCCTCCCTCAGCCAGTGGTTCTCTCTGGCTCCCATCATAGGGAGCATGCCAGTTTCCTTGCCTAATGGCTCCAGCGTTATGGCTGATAGGTTCTGGCAGGTAGAGCATGGTGTGGGCGAGGCAGTGGTTTTAGGTTTCATCCCCATATGGGCCTATTTTGCAAATGTTCCAATTTGATTAAGTAATAAAAAATTACTCTTTGGAATGTAAAATGTAAAAGTCAAGTCCATTCCAGATGTTGGTGAATTTCTATTAATATTTTATTGTTAACATTTATGTTATTATTTGTGTTTTTTCTCTTTGTTTCATGTACCTTTTTTTAAATAGGTTCATGCACAGCAGGTTCATTCACATTAACAAAGTGAAAAAGCCAACAGAATGGGAAAAAACATTTGCAAACTATGTATCTGATAAGGGCCAAAATATTCAAAATATATGAAGACATTCTACAACTCAATAGCAAAATAAAAACCCAATTAAAAAATGGGCAAAGGACCTGAATGGACCTTTCTCCAAAGAAGATACACAAAAGGCCAACATGAAAAGATGTTCAACATCACTAGACATTAGAGAAATGCAAATTAAAACCACAATGACAGATCACCTCACACCTTTTAGAATGGCTGTCATGAAAAAGATAAGAGATATGTTCTCTCAATTTCTTTGCATTTTAACTTTGATAATGTCAGTTTTACAGTTTTATACAGTCAAATATATTGATGCGCTCCTTTTTAATTTGTGTTGTTACAGAAAGTTCTTTCCCAAATAAAGGGAAAATATTCAACATTCTTTCTTTGATTTTTTGATGGGTCCACATTTTTACATATATGAAAATTAAAACAAAATTTATTGGTTTTTGAGCCTTGGCTGGTGTGGCTCAGTTGATTGAGCACAGGCCTGTGAACCAAAGGTCGCTGGTTCAATTACTGGTCAGGGCACATGCCTGGGTTGCAGGCTAGGTTTCTAGTTGGGGCATGCGAGAAACAATGACGTGGTTGATGTTTCTTTCTCCCTTCCTCTCTAAAAATAAATGAAATGTGAAAAAATGGCCCAGGAGTTGAAATAACTAGAAAATAATAGATTTCTATTTGATTATTATAAATGTTAATTTATACTACATTTAGGCATAATAAAAAGATAGGTGTTATGGAAGTGGAGAGAACATATAATACCATTTATTACGAGTTTAGGTCTCTTTTTTGCAACACAAATAGAACACAAGTGCTCCAGCTGCTGTGCATTTCACTACGTAACATACACCAGGGCCTGCACTGCCTTGTGCATCACATATTCCAAATTACTACATTTGTAGTAATAGCCTCAGTGAATCAAGATCTCATAAAAACCTAGAGGGCAAGGGTAAAATGTGCAGTGCTATATAAAAAGACAAATGGTAGAAGATGAAAACAAATGAACAATGAAGATACATGTAAGAGGTTTCATTCTGATGGCAATAAAATGCTGAGGAAAATAATTAGTAGCCTTTTTTAATCAAATGAATTTGCTGTTTGTACATAATTCCTGTTGGTGGGGATTTAGAAAGGTGGCAGACTGATACAGTCCTGGGGGAGTGTAAATTATGTACAGCATCACTGAAGTCAATTTCTGGTCCACCCAAAATCTTCAAAATTGTTACAACCACAGAATAAAGCAAATATTTAGTCCATAGTGATATAAATACGAATGAAATGGGGAGAAGGCACACATCTTCTCTTTAGTAGAATCTCAATAAATGTAGAAGGGAGGATGGAAATAAAACACTATTTGGCAAACACAAAAAGAAATTCATGCAGAGATGTGGAGTCACAATGATGGTGGGAATGTAAATTGGTGTAGCTATTATGGAAAACAGTATGGAGGATCTTCAAAAAATTAAAAGTAGGTTTATAGTTATGAGTACATGAAACAGTTTATTCATGTGTTACTATACTCATAACCTGCATGTCTTTTTCCATATGAGCGATTGTAAACCCGCTTTTGCCCGCCCCTGCGTGATCCAGCAATTCCACTCCTGGGAATATCCAAAGGAAACAAAAACACTAATCGAAAATATATATGCACCCCTACGTTTATAATAACATTATTTTCAATAGCCAAGACATGGAAACCACCTTAGTGTCCATTGATGGTTTAATGGACAAAGGAGTTGTGGTATGTATATATATACACAATAAAATATTATCAACCATAGAAAGGGAGGAAATCACCATTCGTGACAACATGGATGGACCATGAAGATACTATACTAACTGTAATAAGAGTAAGACAAATACTGTACTATCTCACTTATATGAGGAGTCTAAAACAAAACAAAAACCCCAAAACCAAAAGAATCAAACTCAAAGAGATCAGATTTATGGTAACCAAAGATACGGAGGATGGAGGGAGGGGGAATTGGAGGAATGTGGTCATAAGATGCATACTTCCAGTTATTAAAGGAGTCCTCGGGATGTATTGTACAACATGATGACTATAGCTAATATTGTTGTATGATATATAGGAAAGTTAAGAGAGGAGATCCTAAGTTCTTATTACAGGGCGGACTTTTTTTCCCCTTTTTTTCTTTCTCTTTTATTGAATCTGCGTGAGAAGATAGGTGTTAGCCGAACCTCTGTTGTGGCAATCATTTCACAATAAATATAAACCAAACCTTCATGCTGTATGCCTTATACTTATACAATGATGTATGTCAATTATTTTTCAATCAAACTGGAAAAAAAAATTTAAAACCTTTAATTACAAGATCTAAGTAGTGCTCACTCAATACCAGGAGTGCCATTTAAAAAACCGCTTGGGGGGTGGTGGTGGGGGAATATTGAATTTCCCTCACCTTGGAGGGTTTTGGCAGCCTCTCCCTTTGACCACTAGGCCCCCTCCCCTGTAATTGTTGCTGGAGTATTAGTTTATCTCTTAAGTGCTATTGCTTTGAAAGGTAATTTAAAAGGTAAACACATGTCTGTGAACTGAATATATTGCAAGGCAAATATCAAATGCTGACAAATCAAGGGAAGTAGGTTTTTCAGGCTGCTTTAAATAGCCCTTGGTTTTATTAAAAGTAATTTCGTAGTAGTGAGACATTTTTTAATATCCGATCACATTTGTTTTATATAGGAGGCAAACTTGCCTCATAATTAATGTTTTCTTAGTGGCTACACTTTCCTGAGGTCGGTTATTTGATACTCAAAACGCTTAAGGACCATGATTCTCAAGGGACTGAGTGTCGAGTGTGGGACCCACTGGGAACAGAGGGACACGTTGTCCATAAAGTTTTCAAAGGTGGCGTGTTTACTTGGTTGTGGGGTCATTTTTATGTGAGGGCTCAAGTGTGTCACTGTAGGACAGCTCAGTTCAGGCACGTGTAGCTTTCCAGACTGCCTCATCCTGGGAAACTTAGGAATAGTCAAAGTTTCATTCTGTTGAGGTGTGGTTCTTTGATGTTGGAGTTATGGGAATATGGAGTTTTCATTAAGGATCAAAATTTTTTTATGAGAAGTCCTAATGAGAAGTGTCATAGGAAGAAGCTGCCAGTTGTAGCCAGATGATGCAGGAAAGAGCTTGAGAATAGCTTTCTCCCAGCCATTAGATAGAACAGTGTGGCCTGAAGGGAGGGCAGCCTCCAACTGGTGTATGGCTGTTGAGCAAGGACAAAAGGGACACATGTGGATGCTGTTTTGGCTGCTTAATGTGAGTAGGTGATCCAGGTTGCTTCTAGGAGTCAGTCTGTGAGACCTGAGACCTGATCTCTGTGGGATATTGTGTGCTGACATGGGCTGGGGAGTGTTCACGTGTGGGATGGAGACATCCCAACATAGGGGTCTCTTTTCTACTGAGATGATTGGAATAGGATGTCTTATTTTTATTTTGGTTTTACTTCCAGTTTTTGTCTCCTCCCCTTTTTTATTCCAATCAGAGTGTCTGGTAGGGTGATTATTTCAATGTACATTCCTATGTGTCATACCCTGGCCTTAAACATAGGGTCTTTAAATCATGGGAGTGTTTCATGGTCTGTGCCTGCCAGTCTGCCCATCCTGTGGGGCCCTGTGTGTGTGTGCTGCTCCCTAAGTCCAAGTTCAGATGGCTGAGCAGGCCCACTGCTGCTGCTGTGCACTTGTTCTTTGTACCTTCACAAAGACTGTAGTTAGGAACTATTCCTGAAAAAGTCAAGCAAAACCAACTTATTAAGTGCTATCCACATTAAGCCATTTTTTTTCTCTTTAATTTTTTTTAGAGTTTCTATTGAAGCCATAATAAATAGGAAATAATTGATAACCAGTAAACAAATAGGAGGTCCAGGTTTTTAAATAAATTCCTCACCTGAGGATATGTTTTTATTGATTTAAAAAAATTAAAAAAAAGATTTTATATATTTTTAGGGAGAGGGGAAGGGAAGGAGAGGCAACACGTGGTTGCCTCTTGCGTGCCCCACAGTGGGGCCCTGGCCTGCAACCCAGGCAGGTGCCCCAACCGGGAATCGAACTAGAGACCCCTTGGTTCACAGGCCAGCACTCAATCCACTGAGCCACACCAGCCAGGGCTATTTTTATTGATTTTCGTAGAAGAGAGGAAGAAGGGGTGTAGAGGGGGAGAGAGAGAGGGAGAGACATAGATGTAAGAGACATACGTCAATTGGCTGCCTTCAGTATGTGCCCTGACCAGGAGGAGTTGAACTTGCATCCTAGGTATGTGCCCTGACTGGGAACCAAACTCGCAGCTTCTTGGCGTATGGGATGACACTCCAACCAGCTGAGACACCTGGCCAGGGTGAGGTCCAGTTTTTAACATTTAAAATTTATCAGTTATTTAATATTTCCCAAACTATTTTACTGTGACCTATTTTTTTCATGAAGCACAATTAATTATATCCAAAGATACGCTGTCACCAGTGTTCTGAAAACCTGGTGCAGAAAGAAAGAGAACAGATGCACATTAGGGACAGAGAAGGGTTGACTGGCCATATTCTCCCCATGGCTTCTCTAAGGCTTTACCATCAAGTGGAGCCACATCACAGTGTGTTGAGGAAAAGGGATCATTTTGAGTCCACATTATCAAGGAAATTTAATGTTTTCTGTTCATAGCTAAGCACCTTATTATATCAGGCGTGTCAGTTAAATGAAGAGGTATTTCCAGATGTAGTGAGAATAAGCTTGTTAAGAGTATTGTGATCCTCCTCTTAGAAACTATAAAACCATGTTTTGTAGGAGTACTTTAGAAAGCTTTTTGTAACTTTTGATTTTGCCTTTCATTTGTTCATTTTTAGCTAGAGCCCTGTCTTTGTTGTAGAGTTGGGGGTTGTGATCTTGATCTGTATATTAATAAATTATTGGTTTTTCTTTTTTAAAAACATTTTATTTACTTATTTTGAGAGAGGGTGAAAGGGAAGGAGAAAGAATGGGAGAGAAGCATCAATGTGTGGTAACCTCTCGCACGTCCCTCAGTGGGGACCTGGCCTGCAACCCAGGCATGTGCCCCAACTGGGAATCGAACCAGCGACCCTTTGGTTCTTAGACTGGCACTCAAGTCACTGAGCCACACCAGCCATGGCATGATATTTCTTTTGTATTTTTTATTGTGATGAAATATAAATAACGTAAACATTACCATTTCAACCACTTTTAAGTGTCCAAAAGAGTGACATTAATTATGTTCACATTGTTGTATGATCATCACCATTCTTTCTAGAACTTTCTTAACAGTAAACAGAAATTGTACCCATTGAGTCATAATTCTTCACCTCCTCCCCCCAGACCCTGGTAACCACCATTCTACTTTGTGTCTATGAATTTGACTACTCTGGGTACTTCATAAAGTGGATTCATGCAGTATTTGTCTTGTGTGTGTCTGGCTTATTTCACTTAGCATAATGTCCTCAAAGTTCATCCATGTTGTAGCAGAATTTTCTTCCTTTCTAAGGTTGAATAATATTCCGTTTTATGTAAATACCAGTTGCTTATCTGTTTATCTCTTAATGGACACTGAATTGTTTCCATGTTTTAGTTATTGTGAATAACACTGTTGTGAACATGGGAGTGCAAAATATCTGTTCAAGTTCCTGCTTTCAGTTCTTTTGGGTGTATACCCAGAAGTAGAATTGATGGATCATATGGGAGTTCTATGTTTAACTTTTTGAGGAACTGCCAAACCTTTTTCCATAGTGACTGTACCGGTAACACATTTTTTAAAAATAAAGGAGCATTCATTTTTGACTTTTTATTATAAAATACAGAAAAGTAGACAATGGTAAAATGAACATCCTATATGCATCATTTAGATTTAACAGTATTTTATCATATTCCCTTTTTTTGGTTATTTTTTTTTGAAGTGTTTTAAAAACAAATGAAAAATCCACAGAAACTTCAGTTGGGCCAGTTTCTTACACAGTCACATTACCTTATTGTCAGAATAAGCAATAATTTCCTATCATCTAATACCTAGTTTCAGGAGTAGTTTTAATTGATTTTGTAAGCATGTATTAGTCCAGTAAACTTGAGAAAAAGAAAGCAGTGTTTTTTCCCCCTCCATCAATTTATTTTTTAAATCCTCACCCAAGGATATATTTTAATTGATTTAAAAGTTTTTATTTATTTACTTTTAGAGGTATGGGAAGGGAGAAAGAGAGGGAGAGAAACATCTGTTGGTTGCCTCTTGCATGCATCCCAGCTGTGGTTCGGCCCTGTAACCGAGGCATGTGCCCTTACTGGGAATTGATCCAGTGAGAGTTGCCTCCTATGTGTGCCCTGATGGGGAATCAAACTTGCAACCTTTTGGTTTATAGGACGACACTCCAACCAATGAGCCACTCAGCCAGGGCCCTCTTTCAGCTTTTTAGTATGAAGAATTTCAGAATATGGAGAAGGAAGAGGAAAAGCATAGTGGTCACCCATGTACTACCATCTGGATTTACCCTTGTTAACAGTGTGCCATATTTGCTGTTTTCATGTGTATGTATAGATGTTGTCTGGCAATTTGGAAGTAAGGTATAGACCTCATGACACTCCACCTTTATAGACATCTTCGTAAAGTGATAGTTTTCTTGAATTGTAGAACTACATTGCGCCTTAAGAGAGTCATGTCCATTAATTAGGTCTATAATCAAACGCTGGCTGACCTAAACATGCCTTTCATTTGGTTGTCTTTAGTATCTTTTAATGTCAGACAGTCCTTCCACTTTGTTTTTTTTCATGAGTCCAGGTCAGTCATCTGTAGACTAGAGTGCATTTTTCAGCTGTCTGGCTTTTTCCAGGTTGTGTGGTTTAACTTGTTCCTGTCTCGTGTTTCTTATAAACTGGAGGTTAGGTTGGAAGGCTTAATTAGAGTTTGATTAAACGTTTTTACCTTTAGAGGTAGACTTTTTTCATTCAGAGTATTCACATAGTGGCAAAAAATCAACCCTTAGATTACTTCTTGGTTGCAGAGAGACGTGTATTCTTATAGTGTAAGGAGACCTGGTGGTCTCCATCTTATCAAGTGATCAAACTGAGCATCGCTAATACTGATTTACAGTATTATTTATGAAGTATTCTTAACGTAATGTTTAGCTTCAGTCTGTAACGAGCATGATGAAACCTGCTTGGACCCTGGTTTGGCAGGAGGGAACAAAATTGTTTTTAAAAAGTGTTTATGTTAGCCCTGACTGGTGTGGCTCAGTTGGTTAGGCATCGTCCTGCAAAGCAAAAAGTTGTTGGTTTGATTCCTGGTCAGGGCACATGCCTGGGTTTCGGGTTTGGTTCCTGGTCAGGACCCGTAGGAAAGGCAGCTGATTGATTGATGTTTCTCTCCCTCTTTTCTGCCTTCCCTTCCTCTCTCTAAAAAAAAAGAAAATAAAATATTAAGAATGTGTTTATGTTACTTTTATACCTCAATTAAAAATGTTTTGGGGACCCTAGGATACTTAAATATGAACTATATCAGATGGTATTAGTCAGTAATTGTTAATTCGCTTAGGTGTGATAATGATTTTGTGGTTTTGTAGGAAATTATTTTTTGCTCCAGCAGTACAAACAGGGAGGAGACAAAATAACCCTTGAGCCTGGGTGAGGGGCTACACATGTGCCTGTGTGCACTATGCTAGTTTGTCACTTTTTCTACATCACATTTTTAATATAAAAATATTGGAAAAATACTTTGTAGGTGATGCTTATATACTTCATGTTGCATCTGTTTCCTGAGATATAAAAATTTGACATGCTAAATTACTTCCCTCCATTATAGATGAGACCAAGGAAGACCAAAGAATTCTTTCTTACCTTGTTTCTTAAGCAGTCGTTTTCATTAACAGATGGCTCATGAAGTAGACCTTTACCCATTTCCCCCTTTTCCCTTGACTAGCTCCAAGCTTAAGGAGCTCCATGTATTTGTTTTGTGTGCTAGTCCGTGTACCTATGCATGTGTCATGTATTCTCTGATGCAGCGAGATGTATCTGTCCAAAGAGACCCTGTAAACAGTCAGTATCATGTCACAACTCTTCTCATGGCTCCCAGAGAGCTAGATTCATAGAGAGGTGAAGAGGGTGTGGTTTGGGGAGGAGGGAGGTGGTTTACTCAATGCCTACTTCGCAGTAAGTGCACAAACACTAGGATTGTAGTTCTAAATTGATTTAGGCATTTAAAAATGTGTATGCTAAATGACTTGGGTCTGGCCACTTTTATTATAGATGTAAGTAAACTCGAATAGTAAAAATCTTAAGATTTGATAGCTAAAAGGTGTCTAGCATTTTCAGATTCCTCCTTTGGGCTATTAAGATTACATGGTGATGTAGTAGATCTTATTGTGATGACTAAAATTTTACATTCTTTTATCTTCATACAATTCAATATTATTTTGTTTCATCTTTATGCTTACTTTTTCCATTGAAAATAGTGATTTTCTTTCTGTGGGCTGGCATGGGAAATCCTCGCTTCTGGACCCCAGCTTTCTTTCCATTACCTCAGGTGACCTTACAGGGATAGTTCCTACATGTGCAGCATACAAGAATGTATACAGTGGTTTACCCAAGTAGTAGATACTTGTTGTTCTGTACTTTGCTTTTTTCGCTTATTCTTGGAATTTATTCTGTATTAAACCAGTGGAGCTACTTTATGATTTTCCATCATTGTGATATGAGTGTGTCACAGCTTATGTAACTTAATCTGTTTCTGTTGAACATTTCCTTGTTTCCAGTGTGACAGAATAACATCCTTGTGCATACTTTTGCACAGGTCTAAATATCTGTTGGTTATGTTCCTACAGTGGTTAGGTTGAGGGTTATGCATATTTTTATTTTCCTTTTTCCAGGTTGCTTTGGTTGAGATTGTGCTGGCTCACACTCACCAGTGATGTGAGTGCTTTTGATATATTTTTAAAGACCATTTTATTTGTTCTATGTTCTGCATGTTTTGAGGTGGCCTTGGTCAGACGCCACAGACTTCTGATATTTGAGAGAAGTGTCAAAACGGTTAGTCTTTCTGAAGAGGTTTCACAAAGTGAGGGACTGGTGTTTATAATTTATAGAGATTTCTCTATTTCTGTCTAGAAAAGTCTGAAAAAGTTACTGGTTAAATAGTTAATGTTTTTAAGATTTGTTGTGAGTTTAGTTTGTAATTATGCATAATAGCATTTGCATGTCTGCCTGGCAAGTAGCCCTTTGGGACTACAGAACAGCATAACTATAGTGAGTGCTATGAGGTTAGTCCTCTCTTAGTTTCAGCCATCTTCAAAACCAGTGTAGACTTCTTAGCCAAAGGCATCTTTGGGTCTGGAAGAAGGGGAAGCATTCTCTTGGATTGTCTTTTCTCTAATAGTAAAGGAGTTTCCAGAGGCAAAGTGGATTTGGGGGAGGAATACCAAGTCAAGTGAGATTGGTGGTTGGCCTTGTGTTTGGGAAGGGAAGGGCTGATGGTGGCTCTGGCCTCTTCTTCCACCTGTGTGCAGACTGGCAGCAGTCATGGTAGAGTTGGCAGGAAGAGGTGCAAGAGCCTCTTTCTGGAAGAACCAGTCACCCCAGTTGAGCTTGAAATCAGGGAGAAAAGTCTTTTTGGGTAGCTCAGTCTCTGGCACTTGAGGTCTAAATGTCTATAGCTGCTGTTTGAAGAGCCGCACCCCACTGAGTCAAGACCTACCCACTTGCCTGGGCTGGTCAGAGGCAGGCGTGGACCGTCAAGGTCCAGAGAACTCTCCTGGTTTGGCCAGATTTTAGTTTGTATTTCTTTCATATGTTGACATATAAATGGTAATTTTATTATTACAAAATAAATCATTTTACTATTCTGTAAACAACCTAAGAACTGAAAGGGATGAAATATTAATGTTCTTCCAGTGAACAATACTGACTGCTTCTTAAGGACAATAAGATTATACTGATTGTGACAGGTTAATAAGGTTTGTGAAAAGAGTTATTAAATAAGCTTTAGGGATGTCGAAGGCATGGTCTTTTGAATTTGGTTCCATTTTCCGAGAATAGGTTGATAGGCATGAATTGGGTATTTTGAAGTGAGAAGGCATTGGCTAAAATTATTTTGGTCTCAGAATTTGCATTATTGTTTTGCTCAGCCATATTTATTTATTTAACTGACTTATGACTACTTATGGATGTATATTTTATAAAAAATAATCCTGCTCACCTGTTTTTATGCTCTTTATCTCCTTTCAGACTTCTGAGGGCATTTCTTTCCCTATGTAGATATTAGAACAGAGATTAGAACTTTATTTTATTTATTGATTTTTAGAAAGGGAAGGAGAGAGAGAGAGGGGTGGGAGAGAGAGGGAGAGAGAAACATTGATTTGTTGTTCCACTTATTTATGTATTTGTTGGCTGATTCTTGTATGTGCCCTGACGGGGGATTGAACCCTCAACCTTAATGTATCAGACAATGCTCCAAACAACTTTTTAAAAGATTTTACTTATTTTTTAGAGAGAGGAGAAGGGAAGAAGAAAGACAGGGAGAGAGACATCCATGTGAATGAGATACATCAACTGGTTACCTCTTGTACACGCCTCCACTGAGGACCAGGCTGCAACCCAGGCATGTGCACTGACTGGGAGTCAAACCAGCGACCTTTTGGTTCTCAGGCTGGCACTCAACCCACTGAACCATACAAACTGGGGCTGACTGTAATTTTTGCGCTTGTTGACTTGTTCTTGCTCTTGTATTTTTTGCCACTGTTTTTTAGTTTAAAAGTGAAACACCCAATTTAGTTTATTGCTAGTAACGTTGAGTACTCATAAAAAAGCTTTTAGACTTCTGGTGTGAACAATACAAAATTATTTTAGAATTTAAGGAAAACTTGTATTTTTGGATGGTGAATAAATAATTAGCATTAATACTATTGATGTTGTCTGTCTAGCTTATCAAAATCCTTTTCCTGACTACAACATTTCATTATAATAGAGAATAATTTTCATGTAAAAATTGGTTGCTTTATATTTTCCTTCTGGTTGCTATAGAAAGAGTTCGGTGTTGTAGAGAGTGCTAATCAAGTGCCAGGTTACCCAGGTTTCAGCTGTAGCTCTCAGTAGCTGTAGCCCAGCTTTGTCGGGTGGGCCCCAAGTTGTCTTATTCCTTTTGGTCACAAGAGCATGAGGATCTGGATGATTAGATCAGTGTGATTTCCGTTCCTTCCATCTTAAGTTGTGGGACTTTTGTTCTTGGAATGAGTAGTCATGGATTTCCTGCTGGCCTGTCAGTCTCTCTGCAACCCTGCTGGCTGTAGATGACCTTTCTAGTCTCTGCCTATCCTGTAAGAGTGTCTCCCAGGAAGCAATTAGAAGAGTCTATTGAAAAATTACTGCTTGAACAAGAAATGTCAAAATTTGTCCTGAATTGTCAAAGTCCCCACTGCCAATCCCTAATTGATATCTTCATCTCACTGTACCAGGAGGGCAGGAAGAGAGAGCAGGGATGGCATTGCATGCCGCTGAGGGGAGAAGAGAGATGAAACCCAGTCATGTTTATGTTGGACCACCAGCATGACCACAGTGGAAGATTTAAGTTAGATTTTTTTTGCGAACTATATAAATCAGCAAATGTTAGTATGATATGCACTATTCTGGGGTTAGAGTTGGTGGCAGACTTTAACCTAGAAAAGACTTTCTTTTAAATTATAAAAAACTTGTAATATAGTAATTGTTTGGAAGCTACAAAGTCAGTTATGAAGAATTTGGCTTCAGTTTGGTTGGTATAATCTGAGTAATAGGTTGTAAAGAATTTAAGAGTTCTGATAGTCTTCTCTTGGACTTCACAACTGAGAGGCCTGTGTACCGTTTTAGCAGCCTGTATGTAGCCAATATTTGTGCATGTATGGAGGTGGCGTGGAAGAGTACAGATGGAATATGTGTGTACCACTGCCTAACAAATGACCACAAATGTGGCAGCTTAAAACAACACACATTTATTACCGTGCAGTTTCTGTGGATTAAGAATCTGGGCCCACTTTAGCTGAGTCCTTTGCTCATTGCCTCACTTGATTACAGTTTAGGTGTCTGGGGGAAGGAACTTTGGTCTCAGTAGAGATTGGAATGGGAAGTGGTCTGCCTCTAAGTTCTTTTAGGTTGTTGGCAGAATTTATCTCCTTGTGGTTGTGAAGTCCCTGTTTTTTTTCTGGCATTCACCTGGAGACTGCTCTTGGTTCCTAGAGGCCTCCTGCAGTTCCTTGCCATGAATTCCTCTCATAAGCCAGGAACGAGTCTTGTGCTTCAGTGTGCTAAGACTGAGTCTCGTATGTTATAACACAGTCATGGGATTGCCACCACATCAACTTTGCCACATAATGTTACCCAATCAAGGAAGAGATATACACTTGAAAATCTTTTTTTCGTCATTCATGATTTTCTAGACCTTCTAAGGGGTTGTGGGTCAAGGCAGGGAGTGTTTTAGATCTTACCAGACCAGCAAGCAGCTTCTTTTTTATTTATAAATTGATTTGAGAGAGAGAGAGGAAGAGAGAGAGAGAAATATCAATTTGTTCTTATTTCTGCATTCATTGGTTGATTAAAAAATTTTTTTTTATTTCTTTTTAGAGAGAGTAGGAGGGAGGGAGGGAGAAAGAGCAAGAGAACCATTGGTGTGCAAGAGAAACATTGATTGGTTGCCTCTTGCTTGCTCCCAGCTGGGGACGCTGCCTGCAACCCAGACATGCACCCCAACCGGGAATAGAACCAACAACCTTTTGGTCTGTAGGTCGACACCCAACTCACTGAGCCACACCAGTCAGGGCAATTATTATTATTATTTTTAATCGTCATCCAAGGATATGTTTATCGATTTTATATAGAAATGGGGGAGAGAGAGAAACATTGATCGGTTGCCTCCCATATGTGCCCCTGGGATTGAACCTGCAAACAAGACATGCCCTGAGCTGGAATTGCACCCACAACATTTGGTGGTGCATGGACGATACTCCCGCCAACTGAAACACCAGGCCAGGACATTGGTTGATTCTTGTATGTGTCCTGATTGGAGATCAAACCTGTAACCTTGGTGTATCGGGATGATGCTTTAACTGGACTACTCAGCTTGGGTCTCTTTTGCCATATTTTGTTGGTTAGAAGCAAGTTACAGTTCCCATGCTCCAGGGGAGGAGGTTACATAAAGGTGTGGGCCCTCGGAGGTGGGGTCACTGGGATCACCTTAGGGTCTCTCTGCCATCCATTGTGGTGTCCATTGGAATGGGGTGCTCTTTAGAACTCTCATTCCCAGGATTCTGACATGCTGGTCTTAGGGTGGCATCTCTCTTCTCTCCCCTACTGCCCATCTATTCTCAGTGTACCGCACACCTACTGGGTGGGAGGAGAATCAAGACTGAGCCACAGGTTGGGTGGAAAGAGTGCTTGAATTGATAGTACATTTGTTCCGCCACCTTATGGTGTTTACCCCATGCCTCATCTTCTCAGCTGTCCTGCCTGCCTCTTAAGTTTGTGGTGAAGATAGATGACATAGTGGGTGTGGTCAGTGAGCCAACTGGGCATGGCTTGTGGAATGCTAGTGTCTGAGCCAAGTGAATTGCTTGCTTCTTCTCCAGGCAGTGGATTGGTTCTTTTCAGAAGAAAGTATAGAATTGTCAGTTTGCTGTAGCCTCCCATACCTCCTGTTCCTCCAGCCTGGGCTCTGTGGAGTGTGTTGGACCTTTTGTGAGGAGCAGTCTCTGAGGCTCCCTTTAGATAGTATTAGCCAGTGTTCATTCTGCCTCTTAAACATCTTACAGTCTGTCCCCGTTGTCACTACTTTACTGCTGGTTGTCCTTCTTTCTCTTTTAAGGCAGCAGCCCCCTAACTGATCCCTGAAACTTCCACACAATTACCAGAGTGATTTTTTAAGAAAATGAAGTTCTGATTCTGTTAATCTCTCCTTTAGATGAGACTGCCATCTTCCAGGCTTTAAGTGGTGTGCTTTCTGCCTGGAGTTTCCTACTCCCTGTTTTCTCTTGGTGATGTCTGCTCATTCTTCAGGCCTCAGATTCCTAATGAGTCGTCTTTTTAGTCGTTGTTGCACAGCTCATTTATTTGTCATTGTTGACATAGTACATGGGAGGTATTCAATACTAATTGATTAAATGTTCTTTAAAATTTTTCAGTTGCTGTTGACATTCAGTATTATTATAATAGTTTCAGGTATACAGCATAGTGGTTAGATGATTATGTAATTTATGAAGTGATCACCTGTATAATTCTAATGCCCACCCGGCACCATACATAGTTATTAGAATATTATTGACTACATTCCCTGAGCAGTACTGTTTTGTAACTATCAATTTGCACTTCTAAATCCCTTTACCTTTTTCATCCAGCCCCCCCTGCCCGTTCCTCTCCCATCTGTCAGCCCTCATTTGTTTTCTGTATCTATTAGTCTTTTTGTGTTTTGTTTGTTTGTTTATTTTGTTCTTTAGATTCCACATATAAGTAAAATCATATGGTATTTGTCTTTTTCTGTCTTACTTATTTCACTTAGTATGATACCCTATAGGTCCATCCATGTCGTTTCAAATGGTAAGATTTTAT
The DNA here is from genome assembly GCA_004026545.1 of Mormoops blainvillei. Classification (NCBI taxonomy): domain Eukaryota; kingdom Metazoa; phylum Chordata; class Mammalia; order Chiroptera; family Mormoopidae; genus Mormoops; species Mormoops blainvillei. The sequence continues at coordinate 102,770 of PVJD01004820.1, read as the reverse complement.
TCTTTTGGCCAAGTAATATTCCATTATATATGTGTATCACATCATCTTTATCTGCTTTCTATTAATGGGCATTTGGGTTGCTTCTATAATTCGGCTCTTGTAAATAATGCTGCACTGAACATAGGGGTGCATATATCTTTTTGAATTAGTGTTTTGGATTTCTCTTGATATATGCCCAGAAATGGAATTGCTGGGTACAAGGTAGTTCTGTTTTTAATTTGTTGAGGAGTCTCTATATTGTTTTCCATAGTGGCAGCACTAATTTGCAATCCCATCAACAGTGTACAGAGGTTTTCTTTTCTTCATCCCTTTGTTGTTTGTTGATTTGTTGATGATAGCCCTTCTGACAGGCCTGAGGTGATATCTCATTGTGGTTTTGATTTGCATTTCCTTGATGACTAGTGATGTTGAGCATCTTTTCATATCAGCCATCTGTAGGTCCTCTTTGGACAAGTGCCTGTCAGGTTCTCTGCCCATTTTTTAATTAGATTTTTTTTTGGCGTTGATTTGTTTGAATTTTAAAATAAATTTTGGATATTCACCCCTTATCAGGTGTATCACCCAGTGAGCTTTCTTAATCTCATGGCTTAGCTCCTTTGCTGCATGTGTCTTCTGTCTTCAGTTGACTAGATTCACACCCCCCATCTCTTCTCTCTGGTGGTAATTTATTGTTCTGTGTTATAATTGTCCTTTACTTAGCTGTCCTTCCGCTATTTTATCTGTAAGCACCAAATATAAGACTTGGCATGCTGATGGTTGATACCTAATAAAAGTGTCACCGTACATCACAGTCTTTAAATGGCATGCAGAGGGATGTGACATATATGTGATTCCTGGTCACTCTAGTTACTGCATCCATCATCTGTGGCTGCCTTGACCCACCTGGCTTTGCATTTATTTCAAGTGTCTATAATTCTGTTTATTCATTGCTGGATTTATTGTGTGAACCTGAAATGATTTCTTTCTTTTAGTAATTGTCAGATATCCTAAATATTACACCCAACTTAGAGATATTGGTACCCTCTTCACATCTTCGTGCAAAAATAAAAGCATAGGTGGCATGTGGATTTGGAATGTGGAGAGCAAGCTCATATCCTTGCTTGTCTCCTGGATACTTTCTTAGCTGTTTCTGTGCCTGGGAGTGTTCATTTGGCAGCTTTGTCATCAAATCTACAGAAGTTTCAGCCTCAGAAAAAGAATTGGATTTAGGAACCCTGAATGTTATGTTTCTCTCCTGGATCCTGATGCTCTCTTCTGCTTGGTCGGGAATAACTGTACGAGAAGTTGCCTGGATGTTTGAGCTGAGGGAGACCTTATTTGGGTACTTGGCCTCTTGTTTTATTGAAATTTGTACTGTCTGTCAGTAGGAGTGATGATTTTATGCCTGGTAATTGGGAAACAGTGTTAATGATACTAAGTTTACTACTGAGGTACCGGTTGGCAGAGAGTGAATATAGTTTCTAAAAAATGAAAATAAAATGAGCATTGTAGCTTGGCAAGACTGCATTCACCAGAGAGGGCCTGATAGTGAGGAGGCAAGTACAATACTTAAAATCCATGGCAAGATGAGTGTTTTCCTTTCCCTCTTCTCTGTGCAGTGTTGCATGTGCATTGAGGGCCTGATTTGGATAGTCATTCAGACCTTAAGTATCTTCATGGTGGCTTCATTCATGACCTGAAACTTTTGTCCAGAGTAGCCTCTGACAGAGAATCACTTCTTGTTGGGCAGCTTAGTGAATTCTTGCTTTCTCATGAAATTAAATTCAGAGTTTTTCTTAACTTGCTTTTTATCACCCTGTTTGAAATTTGTATTCCTGAGGGTTATGAGGTTATGTTGCAGGGGTTCACATTAGCTGTCTCTTAAGTTTTGTGTTTAGCTGCCCACAGGCTGTGATATAGAAATTGTTAGAATTTCCAAATAGTATGTAGCTTGGGCTTCAATAATGCTTTTAAATTTAGGATATAGAAGAGAGGGGATTGGGTTCCTATGCTTTCCTGAGATTTTTGGGGGGCTGATACTCTTTTTTTTCTACTCCTAAATCCATCATATTAACCAGTTTTCACACCTATGTTTATCCTGGACACGTGATGTCCATGGCTGCCTGTCCTCAACCTGGCTGCTTCCACACACTGTCCTGAGTGAGACTAACTCGACTTTAATTGATGTGCATGCTTTCACTTGGCTGCATGTATACCACGGCACATCCCACTTTAGCTCTTTCCGTATAGGACAGGAATTGTAGACGAGGTTATAAGCCTTAACCATGGATTAATTACTTAATTTCTTTTCTGTTTTCTTGTAAGAGTTGGGATTATGCACTGACTGGGTAGCTAAGTAGGTTAGAGTGTTGTTCTGATATTCTGAGATTGCGAACCCAATTCCTGGTCAGGGCACATAGAAAAATCAGCCAATGAATGCGTAAATAAGTAGAACAACAGATCAGTGTCTGTCTTTGACCTTCCCTCTCTGCCTTCCTCTCTCTCTAAAGTCAATAAATTAAAAAAAAAAAGAATTAGATTATATCTACCTCTTGTGTTTTTCTTTTTAATTTCCTCTCTGAATGAGCTAATGGGTATTAAAACAACTAGCACAGTGACTAGCACATAAGTCCTATATAGTAATTATTTTCCCCCTTGTTTTGGTTCCCCAAGAGTGACATTTGATTCCTGGTAATTTTATTTTTTTACCAGCTTTATATTATTGGCATACAATAAACTGTACTTGTTAAAGTATACAGTTTGATAAATTTTGGAATATGCATATATTACAGTACAATTAAGATAATTACCATATCTTTCACACCCCTAAAGTTTTTTTTGGGTCCTCTTTATAACGCTTTTCTCCCACCCTGCCCTTCCTTGCCCAGTATGCTGTCAGTGTATTTTGCATTTCCTAGAATTTTAAATAAAAAGAAGCCCTTTTCCCTCTCTGCCTTTTAATTTTATTTTTTATTTTAAAGATTTTGTTTATTTTTAGAGCGAGAGGAAGGGAGGGAGAAAGAGAGGGAGAGAAACATCAGTGTGATTGCCTCTCATGTGCCCCTTACTGGGAGCCTGGCTCACAACCCAGGCATGCACCCTGACTGGGAATCAAACCGGCAACCTTTCGGCTCGCAGGCCAGTGCTCAATCCACTGAGCCACACCAGCCAGGGCTGTTTATTTCTTCCTTCTGTTCCAGATCATTAATTTGAGTCCCCATTTCCTTCCCTTCACTGTTGGTTTCTTGTATATTTTGCTTTATTTCACTTTGCATAACCTTCACTTCTTCCTCTGTTTTGCATCGGTACTCAGTAATTTCTGTGAGCGTCTTGATTATCAGTGTTTTGAACTCTGCATCTTACAGGTTGGTTGTTTCCTCATCACTTAGTTCTTTTTCTTTAGTTTTGATCTGTTTTTTCATTTGGACCATATTTTTTTTTTGTCTCGGCACACCTGTTAAATTGTGAGAGGCGGAGCCTTAGGCATTCACCAGGGCAGGGCAACCCATGTCACTGTGGGGGAGGGGTCAGAGAGGGAACTATACCGCTTGCTTGGCTCTTGGCCTGCTTTCAAGTCACTTCCCCCATCACATCCCCCGCTACCCACAAGCAGGAATTTCACAAGAAGGAATTGGGTCCTTCTGGAGCTGATTCCTGGGTGAGTGGGCTTTTGTACATTCTGGTATCCTGTGGGTCTCTCCAGTGAATTCTCCTGTGCGGCTGGGAGTTTGTCCTTCCATCACAACCCCCCAAGGTTTTTACAGCCAGAGGTTTGAAGCTTTAGTATTTTGCACTGGAACCCTAGGTTCTGAGGTCTGTCTTGCTTCCCAGTTATTCCTCTCAGCTTAACCGCACTCTGATGTGGGACCCACCCGGTCCACCAGCCGCCACCTCTCCTGCCCAGTCCACTGCCTTGCTGCGTGTCCTCTCCACCCTGGCTGCCTGTCTCTGCCCCTCCTGCCAGTCTGGATTAATGTTTCTTCTTTAAATCCTTGGTTGTTGGACTTCCATATAGTTTGATTTTCTGGCAGTTTTTGTTTGTTCGTTTTGTTTTTAAATTTGTTTTTGTCCTTGTTTTGGTTGTATAAGGGAGCAAAGCCTATCTACCTAGGCCTCCGTCTTGCCCAGAAGTTAGTTGCCTTTTTATATTTGTGAAAAATCAGTTGTCTATGGGTGGATCTTTTTCTGGACGCTCCTCTGTCCCATTGATTTCTTCATCTGTCTTTGGACCATATTACACCGGCACACTTATTTACTGTAGCTTTATAATAAACTTTGATGTTTGGTAGTATTAGCCTTTCAAGCTTGTTTTGGTTATTTTAGGTCTTTTTTCATTTCCATATGAATTTCAAGATCAGTATTTCAAATTTTCAAAAGCAAACCCCTGAAGGGATATTAATTGGGATTGTGATAGAGTTGAAGAGAATTGACATGGTAACTTTATTGAGTTGTATGGCCCATGAACATTATGTAAATTTGTTGACCTAGTATACTGCAGCCTCCCTCCACTGTGCTTCAAGTTTCAGTGCTGGAATCTTGCACATCTTTTGTCAGCTTTATCCCTAAATTATTTAGTATTTTGATGCTGTCGTAAATGGTATTTTTTTTTTAAATTTTGATAATTTTTGTACTGGTATAGATGTCAGTTTTTTAATTGATCTTGTATACAACCATGCTAATAAACTCATTTTCTCTAGTAAGTTTTTCCTAGATTTCGTTGTGTTTTCTGTGTAGATGATGATGATATTCGCAAATGAGATCTGTTTTACTTCTTCCTTTCTAATCTGGATACCTTTTATTTCTTTTCTTTTGATCTAATTGCCCTGACTAGAACCTCCAGTACAGTCTCTAAAACAAGTGAGAGTAGACCTCTGTCTGAGGCTTATTTCTGACTATTAGAGGGGAAGCATTCACTTTTCCACCATTTACTATGTTAGCTGTAGGGTTTTCATAGATGCAGTTTATCAGGTTGAGGAAATTCCCTTTTATTCCAGGTTTGTTGAGTTTTGATCAGGAATGGACGTTGGATTTTATTAAAAACCTTTTGTATCTATTGAGTTGATCATATTGCTTTTTTAGTTTGTGAATACTTTGTATTACATTGATCCCCCCCACCCCTGATAGTAAACCAATCTTGTATTCTGGGGCTAAAACCCATTTGGTTCTATTTGTTGCTTGGCTGGGGTGATTGGTCTGTGTGCTTCTCATCACCCAGCAGGTATCCTGGCTTCACCATGGCCGTGGTGGCTGCCATGTTAGTGGAAGAGCAAAAGTAGCAGCCTTATGATGTCCAGAGTTACAGAGTTTTCCATTTCACTCTCTCATTCTTCCCCTCATTCTTCCCAGCAAAGCAAGTCTTAAAAACCAGTCCAGCCCCGGCTGGTGTAGCTCAGTGGATTGAGTGTCAGCCTGGTTCCATTCCCCAGTCAGGGCATGTGCCAGGATCGTGTGCCAGGTCCCCAGTAGGGGTTGCACAAGAGGCAACCACACATTGATGTTTCTCTCCCTCTCTTTCTCCCTCCCTTCCCCTCTAAAATAAATAAAAAAATAAAATCTTAAAAGCAACAACAACAAAGAAACCCAGTCCAGGTTTAAGGGATGAGAGAGTTTCTACCAATCCAGCTTATGATGGGAGTAGTTACAGAGTCACATTATAGTGTGGGTAAAGGAAGGCAAGAATTTATGCCTTGCACAGAGTCTACTGTGGGGCACAGCCACCTTATCAGTAGCTTTTACCCAGATCCTCTCAATTTTACTGTAATTATCCTAAAATGTTTAGTTCTTTGCCTTGGTTTTTTCTTTTCAGGGTAACACTTACTAAATTAACAGATCGTTCTTGCCAGGTTTCATGATTAGTTACAGTGTCTGAAGTGTTAACATGGGTAGTGAGTAAGTTGTTTTATCTGATTTTTATAAACATGCAGTATCCCCATGGGATCATGGGGATAATCCCATGATGTCTTGATAGATGATGTATGTTGTATGCATGCATATGTGTATGTATGGATGCATGTGTAAATGATGGGCTACACTGTACAAGTAAAGGCACTGTTTCCTTTAATCTGGTACTTGCTTTTTGGTGACCGGTATTTATTGGTATGAGAATGTTAATCAAGGGACTTTTCTGGTTCTAATAAGCTTAGGCAGCAGTTAAGCATTTCTTCTCTTTTTTTCTTTTGATGTTAGTGTGATTTCCAAAATTCATTTAGTTTTTAGCCAGTAATAACGCTAACGTTTTTCAGGTACTTAATTGTGTGTGCGCTAGACACCATCCAAGAGCTCTGCATCCCCCTAATGATTTTGTATGATCAATAGGATGATTTCTAGGCTTTCAGGTTTTAGATAAATGAGGGAATCATTTCTTCAGAGAATTGACTGTTGGCAAAATTGGGTTAGTTACAGAAAGGAATGTGTATGTGTTCTTTGTGTATCGTGATGTCACTGCCCCAGAGCCAGTGGAGCAGGTTCTGCCCACATCTTTTCCTGGGCACGGTGTTGAGTTTATGCGGATATAGCCTCATTCTCCTGTTGTGGTCAGCATCCTGACATTTTTGAAAATGTGATTAGTGACTGTGGAGTTGAGTCGAGTCCTCTTTCTATACATGCGACATCTTGGGAGTAAACAAGAATCATGTGGTTGTTGCTGGGTACTCAGCAGAGGGATTTTCCTTTGTGTAGTGAAGGAGTGGGGATCACCCACCTGCTGGAATAGTTTTTTCCTGCAAGCTTTCCACTGATGTGTATGGGTGGCAGGTGGGGCTGAGAGAGGACACACTCTCTTGCCCTTCATATTAAAAGTTTTTTTGACTCTGAAGCTTACTTTGAAGTTTGCAGCAATCTTGACTTTGCTTCCTTTCTTCTGTATAGTTTGATCTGCAGTTTCATTAGACTTTCTTTATTTGTCCATGTCTGATCTAGTCAGCTATGGTACATCATTCTGTTTTCCAGTGCCGTTATGGATTTATTCTTTCCAAAATGTTTGTCACTTTAAGAAATTTTAGACAAAAGGGATAGATTCTATCATCGTGATCTAATAGTATTATCTTTTTGTAAACGTAATTGTATTCTGTGCAGGAAGCCCTTTTACCATATGTGTTTTGACTTGTACAGAAGAAATGAACTTTTTCGTCCTGTAGTGGTTGCTTTAGTCTGCGTGGTGTATATTGGTAGGCCAAAAGTCCATTTAGTTTTTTCCGTAAAATGAAAGACATATTTTTCATTTTCACCAGTAACTTTATGGATTTGGATATTCTTAGTATGTTGTGTATATCCTGCTATAGGCTTCTAGTGAGTAGAGACCAGGGGTGCTGCTAAACATCTTCCACTGCATAAGACAGCCACAGGAAATATTTGACCAAAATGTCAATAGTACCAGAAACTTTGCAGACCAGTTTTGACATGTTTGATCAGTAACAGAATCTTCTCCATACACTGCATAAAGCTTTCTTTGCGTTTCAGTTGTGTTTTTACCTTTCTTGAAATAATAAAATACAATACGCCAAAAACGGTGTGTATTTTTTCCATCTTCAGTATTAAACTGGCTGTACAAAAATACACCAATTTTAATAAGTTTTTTTAAAAATGCGCGCTAATATGACAACTCTCACAATACAGTCTAACAAAATTGTTTCAAATGAAGTTAAAGACAACTAAGTGCTAGTAGAGCTATCAGTATGGAAAAAAAACTAAAACTTTTTGCCTAACCCAATGTCTTTAACTTATCACAACCTTCTTCAAATGATACTATATCTTGCAAATACAGTTTAAAAAACTTTAGTATACTTCCATTTCTTCTCTCTAGGTCTTTTTATTATTATTTGATACATCTTCTACATGTTATAAAATGCATAACACATTTTTATTTTAAATGGTCAATTTTCTTCTAAATAGATTTAAATAATAACCTATTTTTTAAAAATTGTATTTATTTTTAGAGAGATGGGAAGGGAGGGGAAGAGAGGGAGAGAGAAACACTGATGTGTGAGAAATGCATCAGAAGATTGCCTCTCCCCTCCCAACCAGGGACCTGGCCTGCAACCCAGGCATATGCCCCAACCAGGAATCGAATCGGCGGCCTTTCGGTTGGCAGGAAAGACACCCAATTCACTAAACCATGCCAGTCAGGGTGCTCCCTTTTCTTTTTTGAATACTCCACTTACCATTTATATGAGATTGTTTAAAATTGTCACACAGAAGAATGAAGCCCTGTTGATTTTTTCTTTGTCTTTTTTCCCCTCTGTTTTATTTTCAGTAATTTCTATTCTGTCTCCAAACTCACTACCCTTTTCTTCTTTAATGTCTAATATTTTGGACATTTTTGTCTTTAAAAATGTTTTACCTCATACTTTGTAGTTTTAACTTTAAGAAGTTTGATTTGGGTCCTTTCCACCTTTTCTTTGTGTCTAATTAGCGTGCTCAGTCTTTAGTTTCTTGAATATATAGAATGCTGTCATGTTTTTGTCTATTAATTGTTTCATCTGTGTCACTTCTAGTTGGTTGATTACTTTTTCTTATTGTTACCCACATTTTCCTGCTTCTTTGTATGTCAAGTAATTTTTGATTGCATACCAGAAGTTAATTTTATTTTGTTTGTTGATGGATATTTTTGTATTACTATAAATATCCTTGGGCTTTGGTCTTGGATGTAGTTAAGCTACTTTGAAACAGTTATGATTTTTTCCCCCCAGCTCTTTATGTCCAGCTTTGTTAGATGGCACCAGAGCAGCCTTTTGTCCAGGGCTAGTTTTATAGATCTTTGGAATTCTCTGCCCACGCAGCTCTCTCTTTTTGTGTTCTCCCTGCAAATTAAAGCTGCTTTGGCTTGCCTGGAATTGCAGCTTCATCCTCAAGTCTGGAAATTCTCTCCAGTCAGTAAACCGTGGCAGTTGTAGAGTTCACTTGGTCAAGTTTTCATCTCTCAGGGATCACTTTGGTGTCCATTGTCTTGTAAACCATTGTTTTTTACTTTTTGTCCCAGCTTAAGAAGGATAGAAATCCATTCCCCTTATTGTATTTTGGTCAGAATGGACGCTGGGATAGAAATTTTTGAAAAAAGTATTTATTTTTCTTGAAAGCACATGTTTTATAATTGATAACAAATATTGACAGTTGTTTACGTGAATAACTATGATTTGTTATTCATTTAAAGAAAGTTGGGTTTTCCATAAAATTGCAACTCATACAGTTGAACAAGGGCTTTTGTTCCAAGAACAATTGTACATCCATCTTCATATGTACTCCAGTGTTGAAATTTAATAGAATTAATTGTACTGAATAATCCTGAACAGTCTTAAGTGACATGGGCATTTTAAAATCATAATTTTGTGGCAACGAAGAATATGGTACTTAGGCTATAGGTACTGAGGTGCTAGCGCTTTTACCCTCCTTGCAAATGTAGACTCTGAGGGGGACAAATTATTTTAGTATGTTATGGCAATGGTTTTGATCCCACAGATCCTTCTTGGTACACTGCTGGATTAGAGAATGTCTCTAATGGATGGATTGGACATATTTTTAAGATATGGAAGATAAATTGTAGGCCTAGTTCCCTTTCTGGGGATTTATATCAAGTTTTGCTACCTTAGGTAAGACAAGTTTGGATTTTGTTTAAAGGAATGCTGTTGAATGAAGCAGATTCTTTGTAGCCAACAGCTTTGGAGATGATTAATAGAAGATGTCTGAGCACGCCAGGGTAATGTTTAGACTTCCAGTAGAACTATAAAATAAATGAAAGTAACGCAAAAAACTTTTGTTAATGTACAAACTGTGTTTCCTAAAAAAATGGCATCTGTGTTATCTAAATTACATAAGATATATGCTAAAGTAATAAAGAACAGGAGTATATATTTTGAAGAAAATGATTAAATTTTATTTTGAATAAACTTAAAAATTATTTCAGACACCTTTTTCTTTAGTTGTCACCCTTTTTCCCTTTGCTACCACTTAGTGGTGTCACTGAGAGTAAGGTCGATTGCTGATGGGCTTTTGTTCCAAGGAGGGAAGGCCTCTAAGGCTCAAGCCAGGGGTCTTTCTGTGGGAGGAGCTCATCTTTAGGCAGAGCCTCTGGCTTTTAACTTGATCTGATTTTATCAGCACTGTGTTTGTGTATTTCTTATGATAATCACTAATATACCTGTGATTGGCATTTTTACAAATATACTTTAGACATTAAAAGTATCCATTCTGAAATCTATATAGCTAGATGAATTTTGACAGTTGTGTTACCCCCCATAACCAATAGCAAATTTTTATATAGAACATTTCCAACACTCCAAAAAGTTCCTTTTTAACAATTAACCCACAGCTCTAGTCCCACCTCAAGCAGCCACAACTTTACTTTTTTTTTTTTTTTTAAAGATTTTACTTATTTATTTTTAGAGAGGGGAAGGGAGGGAGAAAGGGAGAGAAGCAGCAGTGGGTGGTTGCCTCTCGTGTGCCCCATACTGGGAACCTGGACCGCAGTCCAGGCATGTGCCCTGACAGGGAATCGAACCAGCGACCCTTTGCTTCACAGTCCAGCACTCAATCCACTGAGCCACACACCCGCCAGGGCTACTTTTTGTTATAGATTAGTTTTGCCTCTATTAGAATTTCATATAAATGAGATCACACAGGATGTGCTCATGAGTGTCACATCATCCTCACAGCAGGGTTTTTTTTAGAAGAAAAAAAAAAGACTTATTTATTTTTAGAGAGGGGGAAGGGAGGGAGAAAAAGAGGGAGAGAAACGTAGCTGTGTGAGAGGTACATCAATCATTTGCCTCTTGCATGCCCCCAACTTGGGGCCTGGCCTGCAACCCAGGCATGTGCCTGAACTGGGAATCTAACTGGTGACCTTTTGGATCGTAGGCCTGATACTCAGTCCACTGAGCCACACCAGCCAGGGCGAGGATTTATTTTTTCCTGATAGAGTTAAAACTCACATAAAAATTTTACCATTTTAACCATTTTAAAGTATGTATGGTTTTGTGGCCTTTCGTATATTCACAGTGTTGTGCAACTATTACCATTATTTAGTTCTAGAACATTTTTATTACCCCGAAAGGAAACTATCCATTAAACAGTCATTCCTTGTGCTCCCCTCCCTCCCCCAGAGCCTCTCACAACTACTAATTTACTTTGGTTCTCTGTGGATTTGCCTATTCTGGACATTTACTATACATGGGATCATGTAACATTGTTCTTTTGCATTTGGCTTCTTTAACGTAGTAGGATATTTTTAGGGGTCACCCATGTTGTAACATATATTGGAACTTCATTCCTTTTTATGATCGAAAAATATTCCATTATATGCATATATGCATTTTGTTTATCTGTTCATCTGTTGATAGACATGTAGGATACTTTCACTGTTTGGGTGTTGTGACTAGTGCTCCTGTGCTAATGTGTGTATAAGGTTTTGTTTGAACAACTTTTGGATATATACCTAGGAGTGTAATTTCTGGGTCATAGGACAATTTATGTTTAATTTTTTGATGAATCACCAAAGTCTTCCCAGCAGTTGCACAACCTTCCACAACAGTTGTAACTGCAAGTCAAGGTTCTTACACCTGTAGGTTAAAGTCCTGCTGCTGGACTAAATAAGCATTGGCCTCAGAGCCATTCTCTCCTTTTCTTTTCTTTTCTTTTCTTTTCTTTTCTTTTCTTTTCTTTTCTTTTCTTTTCTTTTCTTTTTTTCTTTTTTCTTCCTCTTCCTCTTCCTCTTCCTCTTTTCTTCTCTTGCCTGCCTGCCTGCCTGCCTTCCCGCCTGCCTGCCTGCCTTCCCGCCTGCCTTCCCGCAAGAGAAAGGGAGAAAGAGACACATCAATTGATTGTGTGTCCCGTATACTCCACAACGAGGGATTGAACCCACAACCTTTTGGTGTGCGGGAAGATATTCCAACCAATTGAACCACCTGTCCAGGGCCACAGGCATTCTTTTTATTCCGCTCTTTTCCTCATCTGTCCATAGGCATGCCTGCAGAAGTCATGATCTCTGGCTCCTGGAGGACAGGGATTTCCATTTTCAGTGACTGGGAGCAGCTTTTCACATCTCTGATGCTCATAGCAGAGCCTTTCATATCTGCTGTGCTGGTCTGCCTCCAAACTTTTTTTTAAAACCCTTACCCAATGATATGTTTGTTTATTTTTATTTTTTTTTATTTATTATTTTCTCATCCTCACCTGAGGACATGTTTACTGATTTTACCGAGGGGGAGGGAAGAGAAAGAGGGAGAGAGAGAAACATTGATTGGTTGCTTCTTGTATGCGCTCCAGCAGGGGACTGAACCCGCAACGTAGGCATGTGCCTCAGCTGGGAATCAAACCCCAGCAACCTTTTGTTTTATGCATCAGTGCTCAGCCTCCTGAGCCACACCAGTTATGGCTGTTCATTGACTTTTAGAGAGAGAGAAAGGCGGAGGTGGGGAGAGAGAGAAAAACATCTATTTGAGAGAGAAACATTGGTTGCCTCTCCTACGTGCCCCAATAGGGGACTGAACTTGCAACTTAGGTATGTGCCCTGACTGAGGATCAAACCTGTATCCTTTCGGTGTGGGATGATGCTCCAACCAACTGAGCCACCTGGCCAGGGCTGCCTCCTAGCTCTTTTCAGAGCACCTTCTCCATATGAGGTAAATGAGTATATCATTTATAGTCATTATTAAAGATACAGTTATAAAACATACTATTTGCCTGGTAACCCCCAAGACATAGGTACTATTTTCTCTGTTTTAGAGGTGAGTAAACTCAGGCACAGAGAGGCTGGGCCGTGTGCCCAGGATTACACAAGTCCGGAGTGGCAACTCTGGAATTGGACTCTGGGTAGTCAGGCTCCGGAGTCCCACCTCTGGTAATTCAGCTGTGTTGTCTAGTCACATGTTCTATACTACTACTGTCCCCCTCCCCCACCTTTTGACAGGTAAATACCATATAGTCAGGAAACAAGTCTGTTTTGTTGGCAGCTGTATTTCCAGTGCATATTGTGCTGAATGAATTATCTTCTCACTGAATTTCTGTTCATAGGCAGTTTGGCTTGTAAATAGTGTCTCTCTGTATAGGGAGAGAACTTTTACTAATTGGTTGTGCGAATTAGTACTTCAGCTTAGCTATAAATTCCTTTTAAAGTGTTTGAGGAAATATTAATAGGGAATTAGGTGCTCTGAGGGATTACTGCTTCAGTTTTAACTTGGAAGTTTTTTGATAAAAAAGTGGAGTATTTACCTTGAATGATAATTATCTTATTTCCTGGATTGAAACATTGATGTCAGCAAACTGCAACAATATTTGATGGCAAAGGAATACTTTTTTTAACTATTAACATAGTAAAGAATATTTAGAATGTGCTTAAGGTGTTATGTGTTTCTCTTCATATGTGAGAATGCATGATTACACAGAAAAGAAAACCAGGTAGAAACAAAGACTAATAGTAGTGAGGGTATAGGAACTCTTAATTTTAAAGTTGTCAAATTAAAAAAATAGTCTAATTAAAAAATAGGTAAAGTAGTCTAATTAAAAAAAAGGTAAATGACTATGTCCTCATCTGTGACTTTAAATACCTCTTTGGTTACTAAGAGAAAGCTGTTACTCAGTTAAACCAGACCCAGAATGTGGATATCCTAGCCATCCAGCACTTATTGTGTAGGTGGGGATGGAGAATTTGGGGTCTCAGGGTGACAGTCAAGACATGGGTAGGTGGGACACCATGCTGACCTTGCCCTGTCCTTACAGTTTACAGCCCAGGTGCGCCTGTCTGATTTCCTTCCCTCCAGCCACAGATGAGCTTATTTGCTGTCAGGGGTTAGAGGTTAAAGTTTTATTTATTTATTTTTGTTTAAATTTTTATTTGTTGATTTTAGAGAGACAGAGGAAGGGGGGGAGAGAGGAAGGCAGTGAATGAGGGGAAGGGAGAGAGAGAGAGACATCAATTTGTTATTCCATTTATTTATGCTTGCATAGGTTGATTCTTACATGTTCCCTGACTGAGGATTGAACCCCCAACCTTGGTGTATTGAGATGATGCTCTAACCAACTGATCTACCTGGCCAAGGCCAAAAGTTCAAGTTTTAAAGTTTTGGAACATACTTGAGAGATGAAATTTTTGTGATTTATTGCATTGTATCCTAAGCTTTAGGTCTTACTTGACAAAAGCACAATTACACAGATAATTAATATTTTTTAATTTTAAGAATTTATTGATGTATAATATTCAGAGCAAATGGACTCATTTTAAGTATGTCATTTAGTGATTCAATTTTAGAACATTTTTGTCACCCAGTAAGATTCCTCACATCCATTAACAATTAATTCCTGTTTCTGCCCCTAGCTGCAGGCAACAAACAAGTAGTCTACTTTCTATCTCTGTAGATTTGCCTTTACAGATAATTAAATTTTAAAATAAAAACATTTAAACATTCTTAGAAGCTAGCAGCACCATACTTACTTAGCTAGCATATGCACACACTTTATCTTTGGTTGAGTAAAACTTTGGATTCTGACATAGACCAGGGGTTGGAAGACTTTTTCTGTAGAGGGCCAGATGGTAAATATTTTGGACTTTGCTGTTAATCATGAAAATAGCCATGGATATTTCGCAACAGAATGAGTAAACCAGTTAGATTTTCTGTAGAAACCAGGATTGGACCCCACAGTATATATATTTTTTCATCAGTCATTTTGGTGGCCGATGTAAAGCATACTTACTTAATTTCTAGGTGATAATAAAGATACCTAGGAAGATAAAGCTAGAATTTAGATTGTTCTGGCAATTCATAGAAATTAGGAATTTGAGTGTGCATGAATAGTAGTAAGTTTTAGAAAAGAGTTTGGGCATGATAAGAAAGGATATGGATTTTGTAGGCTCATAGCAAGCATCAGCAATAAAAATGAAAATGAGTGGGGTTTGGACTTAAAATAAAAACTTTTAATTTGAAATGTTAATCAGTTACACTTAAGTGGAAGAACTAATCAGTCCTAGACCATCACATGTGTGTTTGGTGCTGATGGCCTATCTCTTCCCCATTGGGACACTGTTAGTATAAAAGTTGTCCTTGCAGCCAGCTGCACTCAGCCTTATTCCTCCATTGTTTCTGAGTCTTAAGGTTTTTTTTTCTTTTTTTAATCCTCACCTGAGGATATATTTATTGATTTTTAGACTGTGCGTGCGTGAGGACCCCCCCCGCCCCCCGCCCCACCCGCCATTGGTGAACCTGTACCTTAATGTGCCCTGATGACACTCCAACCAACCAACCTAACCAACCACCCGCCCAGGACCTGAGTTTTAAGTTTTTGTTTACCTTTTTACAAAAGGAAAAAATTCCTTTCTCCAGTTATAAAAGTACTGTGTTCTAAACAACATTAAGATGTTTATAGCAGAAACTGGCAATCCACATGTATCTGCCAGCTATATAGAGTACTACCGTGGTGGGTTTGTTGTATATTATGGAGCCCTCAGCACCTTTCCTAGGTGTATGAAAATAGGTGTGTCTGTATGTTAAAATATAATTTTATTTATTTATTTATTTACTTATATTTTTAAAGATTTTATCCATTTACTTTTAGAGGGGAAGGGAGGAAGAAAAAGAGCGAGAGAAACATCCTTGTGTGAGATGTATCGATCAGTAACCTCTCACATGCCCCCAACTGAGGACCTGACCCAAAACCCAGGCATGTGCCTTGACTGGGAATCGAGCTGGTGACCTTTCGGTTTGTAGGCCAGCACTTAATCCACTGAGCCACACCAGCCAGGGCAAAATATAAAATTTTAAATGTGAATGAAAACAATATATATTGTTTAGTTATCTGCTTTTCTTAGTGAGCATGTCACAGACCTTTGGATGCTAAGACATACTGTTTCCTGTTTTTTTTTCCTTATATCGTGCCCATTTTTTCATCACATCTTAAATTTCTAGGCATTTGATTGGGATGTGAGGATAGACTATAGAAGTTTCCCAGGATATCATTAAGAACAGGTGTTTTAGTTTGTTTGTTTGTTTGTTTGTTTGTTTGTTTAAATAGATGTCGGGGATCACAGTGTACCTGTGCCATGCCATCTCTGCTCTGGGTTACTTCCTCCTCACTGCACAGTGTACCTCTGCTCTGCCGTCACTCTACCCAGAGCCCCAGTGCTGAATTCTGGGCCTGGAAGGTAGTTGGAGAAAGTGAAGCGTTAATTATTGGTGCATTGACTCCTGCTTACAGGCAGGACTTATAAACCAGGAATTGGATACTTGAGGGATCTTCCCCTAACTCTCTGATTCTTCCAACCCCACCTGACAGCTCCTGGAACACGAACCATGGAGAATGGCAGCACTTGGACTTTTCCACTTTGTGGGGCTCTTTGCATGTTTCATGCAAAAGTGTGTTGCTGAGACATTTATAAAGAAGTTTTGGATGAAAGGCTAAAGTGAAGTGTGAGATGGTATACTGGGATCAAACCCAGACCTCTGGGGGTCATTATACTCCTCCTTCCAAATATCATTTTATGACATTATGTTTCTGGGCCATGGACTTTATTTTTCCCTAATCCCTGTATTTGAATCTTGAGAGGACATTGCGAGGACCTTGTATCCATTGGTTTTCCATTTTGTGACTAGAACCATGAGTTCTCTGCTTTATTTAAGCCCTTCTGCATGAATGCAGTGTTGGGTAAGTTTTGGGTCAGTTGGTTGAGTGCTGTAGAATTGAGGTGTGCTTTGGAATTTTCTGGAGCTTCTTTGGGGGCATAATTTAATTATATTCTTAGGTAGTTCAAATATTTTAACTTTTCCCTTCTGATGACTTCTTGTCTCTAAGATATAAAGGATCCCCTGGAAGATAAAGTGATTAACTAGATCAGTTTCTGTCTGTAGCTGGATTTCTGTAAAAATACATCAGTAGTTATTCTGGGTACCTTCACTGATTCTGCCTGTCCCAAAGTAGAGCTTTTTGAGATGTGTATGCTACATTTAGGTCCTTTGGCCTTAACCAGCATCCTTTATTAAAACCCCCGATAATTTTCCTTGGGAGACAGCAGAAGTTAGGATGATGTTTTGTGATTACTGTCAGCACAGTAAGATGACAGTATCTTATTGTTAATCAGTGAATTGGAGATAAATTATGTAGAACCAGTAACACAAGAGCACGAGAAAGTGATTCATGAAGCTAAAAAATGGGTTTGACAAATCCTGAAATCTCTTCATGGCCCTACTGTGTTTATAATAAGCTTGAGTTTAAAAAGGTACATGTAACAATGTTTTCAGGTGGATTTCTTATGTATTTGAATTTTAATTGACTAGAAATAACTTATGGCATGTCCTTTAGGTACAAGCTGGCTTCTGGAATTTTCGGGATAGCTTGGTAACTGAGGTAAGATGGGCTGGCTCAATGCTCAGTTAAGCTCTCAGATCTGAGGTAATCACAGGATAGGAGATTTGGGAATAGAGGTAAAGAGGAAATCAGGGATCAAGTCAAAATTGTCCTATTGTAGCATCAGCCATTGTTTTCCCTGTAACATGGAGGGAAATAGGACACACTTAACAAATGCATAAATGTTTACAAATCTTGAAGTCAGATGCTCCACATGGAAATAATTAGGCCTCTCTGAGAAATTCAGGGGTGAAAAAATCCCCTTTATTAGTCATGCAATAAAGACATGCCTCTGCCAGGAATGACAGGAGTCACTTTCAGAAGTGCAGTATGCTGGAAGAAGCAGGAACTGGGAACCAGGAGTACTGCACTCCTTGGTTTGGCCCTGCCCTGTTCTTGTAACTTTGAATTTGTTACTGTTTCTTTTATTTTAGCTCTTGATTAATCTTGCTCAGGAGAAACTTGCATTGCCTTAAAAGGTATACATGCCTTTCCAAGGATGAAAGAATGCAATATGTGTGGATATATATGTATAATATATATGTGTGTATAATTTTTAAAAAATAACCAATTTTAAGAGATCCTTGTTTACACTAGCACTATTATAGCCGTGTTCCCTCTGTTACTGTGTTTCCATTCTTGGATTTTCTGTTTCATTTGTGGATTTGACGCAACAAAGAATTGAAATAAGCTAGCTTATGGTGGCTGATAGCTGCCAACAAGAACTAAAGAAAATGGTGATATGGGCAAGCTGAACATAAACAGATGGTGCATTAGGGCAGGACAGGGCAGTGCAGTTTTATTTGTACTCACAGAGCAAGCCAGAGGTGGTGGGTTGTGAGAGCACTTAGCTGGCTGCTGATGTGCTAAATTGCTAGGCCAGTAGCACCTAACCTTTAACTTTGGTTGTTAATGTTAAATTCATTGAACTTGTGCAGTTAAATGCTTGCATTTAATAAGGTATACCTGAATATTATTTGGAAGATAATTTTGTACTTGTGTCATATCTAAGTCTTATATTTTTAATTCCCATTTTTGGTTTGAAAATTTAAGTAATATGACAAGTGAATTTTTTTTTCCTTATTAAAGATAATGGAGATTTGTGTTCAGATGCTACAGTAGGTTTGCTTAGGCTAAGACTTTGAATGCTTTGACAGGATTGGGAACTCACAGCGTGAAATTTATTTTTTTCCTTCTAGGCCTACCTTTAAAAAAAAATTTAATCCTCACCCAAGGATATGTTTATTGATATTTTTTGGGGGGGGATGTGCAGAGAGAGAGAGAGAGAAATAGATCTGTTTGCCTCCCACAACCTGGGTATGTGCCCTGACCAGGAATCAAACCCGCGACCCTTTGGTTTATGGGCTGATGTTCAACCAGCTGAGCTATATCCCGACCAGGGCAACTTGTTCTTTTAATTTAAATTTTAAAGGAAGCATTTGATTTTTAACTTTAGACTGAGATGTTAGTTTTGTGGTTGAGAACTTCTTAAAGAGACTTTCTTTGTATATTCTATGGGAATATGCACATATTTGCTGATGTAACCTGTTCAGCTTAGTATGAGTTTCTGTGCCTACTGTCTTCAAGGGTGAATGTGACAAGGTCATTCCCTCCTGGCACGCAGCATCCCTTTCTGGTCATGGAACAGGTCTGTGCTATGGAGCTGGCCCTGGACTCATTCAGCAAGGGTGTCACGCCCACTGTGTATCTGACTCCATACCTTAGTGTTGTGGCCACCCAGAGGAAAGGCACAGTTTTGACCTGGAGGAACTGGCTGCCTGCCTGTGGAGGCAGACTTGACAGCAGGCAGCGAGACGTATTTGGGAACGATTAGAAAGAGACCGGGCAGAACTGAATCTTATAGGCGAGCATGAGCTTGCCACACTTGCGCAAACGTGTGGTGATAGTGATTTGAACGGGTTGGGCACAGAGGCTTGTTTCTGTTGTAGCACAAAGGTAGCCTGCAAGAGGATGTCAGCCCTCCGTTCCACTTTGCAGCTCTGGAGCATGCTGTGAACTCTGCCAAAGTTGAGAGGAGGGCAGGACCTGGGGATTCACCTCACAGAAATGGGGAGGCTCATAGGGGTTGCTTCTAAGTAGAGGCGAACCTCTGGCTCTGAAGGTGGGGCAAATGTCACATTTTACGGTTGTATATATGTATGGAAAGTGGTTCTTATTTTCTGGTATTTTAGTACTGTTAGGAAAGGGAATTTTTTTCATTTAAACATGTAAACAATGTCATGTTAAATAAAATTATATGAAAATATATTACAGAAAATACAAGATAAATAATGGTATGGGCAATGAATGCATAATTATGGCAAAAACTTAGGAATATAGTACCTAGAAGAATGAATTTGACAAACATTGGCTGGTTGGGGCAAAGGATAGCACAGCAGAGTGGGGCTTGCCAGCTTGTTTTTAATTTAAGGGCATAGAATAGAAAACATAGTGCATCGCACATACTCTGTGAAAATACTGTCTCTGTATATTTCTGTTTTGTTCGGATGTGGTATATTCTGGGCCAAGGTGTAAATTGTATTTCTCACCATGTATTATGTTTAGAAAAGTATGAGAACAGCTGGCTTGAATGACCTTTTCTTTATCAGCAAATGTTTGTTGAGTGCCTACTTTGTACCAGGCCCTGGGTTAGGATGCTGGGTATAGAAGTAAACCAGATACTCTTGGCAATGGCCGGGTAGCTTAGTTGGTTAGAGCATTGACTTGATAGACCAAGGTTGCAGATTTAATCAGCAGTGGAACAACAAATTGATATGTGTCTGTCTCTGTCTGTCTTTCTCTCTCCCTTCCTTTCCCTCCTCTTCTTCCTTCCTCTCTCTCTAAAAAAAGAAAAATTAAAAAAAAAAGTAAACCAGACACTCAAGCCCTGTCCTTAAGGAATTCTTTGTCTGAGAAAAAAAAAAATTGAATTTAAAAAGAGACAGGAAGGGGGGTGGGGAGAGAAACACGGATTTTGTTGTTCCACTTATTTAGGCATTCATTGGTTGATTCTTGTATGTGCCCTGACTGGAAATCAAACCTGCAGCCTTGGCATATCAGGATGAGCCTCTACCGAACTGAGCCCACCCGGCCAGGGTTACAGAAGAATTTTTGTAGTAGATATTGGTTGGTATGTATTAGGATGTTTTGTATGTGAAAATATAGAACTTGTTTTGTAGTGCAAGATATGGAAAGGAAAGCTTGGCAGAGATGGTGAGGCTTCCATAGCAAATAGGAAGAGGTGGGATTCTTTAGGACTAGTCTTAGCAGGAAGAATCCCAGTCAGTCCTGGGAAGGACATGGGGCAGGCAGTCATGGAAGTCGAGGGCCTGTACGCCACTTGTTTAGGAGGAGGGAGAAAAGGTAGTGCTTGGAACCAAGTGTGGAGAATCCAGATGGAGCAGAGACATATGAAGAGGGATCTGAGGCTGGCATGTGGTGGCCCTTATGGTTTGGATGCCACCGTCTGCATCTGGCTGTGATGTTTCTGCAGTAGTTTCTCAGACCCCATTGTTGATGTTCAGAACTGCTGGTTCAGTGATATGCAGGGAGGATCTTGTGGGGAGACCAGAGAGTTGGTGTGTTTGCCGGTGAGGGGCCACCCAGGCACACTGCCTTTGTGAAGTACAGTGAGGGTGATGTCAGAATGATGGAATATATGTATGGAGGCAGTGGGTTGCAGATATGGGTTGGAGGTGGGAATGTCACTCAAGTAGAGCATGGAGCTTTGTGGTTGGATAGCTGGATGTGTTCTTTGTGTGGGGATAGTGCAGGCTGAACTGGGAGAGGAGGGTGACTTGTTCATTGTCCTTGTCAGTGGGGCCTGGATAGTGGCCTTGACTTCTTGTTGGGTCCTTCCCAAACTTTGTTCTACTGAAGCCTTAACTAGGACCCAGTCTGGAAAGGAGGAGCTGCCATTCCATCTACAGGTGCACAGAGGGCTTCTCAGAGAGTGACTTGGCTAGTGGGTTGGTTGGGATTCCTGAGGTTGGAGGGCGTTTGGCCAGGTGGGTGCAGGAGTGGCACTTGATCAGAGGAAAACAGTGGCATGACTCATGACCCCTGAACCCCGCAGTGGAGGAGGAGAGGCTGGCATCGTGGAGGTTTGGGCAGGAGTGTGAGTGTAAAAGGCGTTCAGGGGCTGCCATTGGGGCTGAAACAGAGTGATGAGAGTGGCTTCATCTGTATCATGTTTTGGGTGTCTTGTCAGTGTACATCCAGAGGTCCTGTTAGAAGGATTTCAGGATTTCACCTCAAAACCCTTGATGACAGAATTGACTTTATTTTTCTTAAACTCCTTTAAGATGTGAATTTCATGGGAAACTGTAGGAAAACCTTACTTGTTTTCACATTATAAACTTTTTCTGTATTCTCAGCACCCATGATTTTGGCTCAGGCTTTAGGAGTCTGTTCAGAGCTTATTTGTTAGACCTTTTCTAAATCATAACACGTGCTGTAGGGGGCCCCACTGTTGGGAGAACCCCATCAGATCCCCTTTTGGAACAAGGCTTCTCTGCTTCCTCTCATCTGTCTGTCCCCATAGCCCATTCTTTGAAAACATGCCTAACATGGATTTCTTACTTTCTGTATGAAATGCAGTTAGAAAGAGGTCCTTTTAAAATTACTGTAAAAATTGTAAAAAGCATGTTCCTTAAGACACTGGTTTAAAGTGGATGCTTTTCAAAAACAAAAATTTTTTTTTTTTGGCTGTTCACTTGTTAAAGAACATATGCTAAGCTAATCTTTTTAGAACTAACTTTCTTAAAATTGTTTATAATGAGAATTCTTGTTTCCCACAGCTGGAATAGCCAGGCAGTTTGGATGAGGGGGGTAGTATTCAATGAGAGCTTGGGCACTGATCCCAGAAGGGTTTTAGAGGGGTTGAGGTTTGAGGGTGGTAGTGGTACCCATGAAATGTAGGACATTGCTTCTAGGGGCAGCCTCTTGGGCTCTATGGAGATGGCCTCTTAGTTTCCCCGAAACCCAGAGAGGCTGCCTGGATGTGCTGAGTCAGTGCTGGGACTTGGACTATAGCCTGGTCCCCTTTGGAGTCTTCTTCTGCTGATTGCTTCCCTTAATGACACCTTAGCCTTTCCTGGCGTTAGTAAGAGTATTTGTAGTGGTTGCTGTGTTGTGCATTTTCCCTCACTTCCTGTTTAGTTGGATCATTGCGTGTGCCCACGTTCTACCACAGAGGCTGTGCCCTTGCTGCTTCAGGTTGGAGGAGGCATGTCCTGAGAGATATTCACCTCAGTTTATAGGGTCTGAAAAGGGAGCTGCAATCTAGGTTTGTATGTTGCAAAAGCTTCTGTAGGTCTGACTACACCTCTTTTTGTTGTGAGCAGCGACTGTAAACCTGGCACTCACATGATTCAGGTTTCAGGGCAAGCCTGTGCCTTAGTCTTCTTATCTCTTCTCCTTATCTGCCAAGGGGAATGCGCATCAGATGATGGAATCTCCCATGTGGAGGTGCTGTGAGGATTCACACTGAATTAGCCTGGGAGGCTGAATTAGTAAAGCCCTTAACAAGAACCTAGCACTGTGGCTGCTGCCATGTGTGTTTGTTAAATAAATAACTTTGCTCCCTCCCCTCTACAATACTTAATTAATGCCACATCCAAACAACCTGTTTTCTTTTTATAAACAAGCTGTACAGATAAGTTCTTAGCTTTGTGGGAAGGAATCAGCAGTTAATAGTTGCCTCCACTGAGCTGGACCTGCATTGGAGAGATGAGGGTTCGGTATGCCTGGTCCTGTCTATTGTAAGATAATAGGAACAGGATTCTGAGCTTCCCAGGATGGGTTGGTGCGTGGTAGATGCCATGTTGGTCTGAGTGGCTCAGGGTCCAGCAGGGTGATGGCACTGTGTGTGCACGTCAGCCCTGCAGGCAGTGTCCTCTGTGAGTTCTTTGCTTTATTTAGGTTCCCTTAAGCTCCCAGTCGTCTAGCCCCTAATACACTCCCTACAGAGACTGGAAGGTCTCTTGGTTGGTGCTTCATGTTCGATTTCTATTAGTGTTTCTAAAAGTGGCCATGTATACTAAGTAAGTCCTAAAGTGGTCCATTATAGTTTTATATCCACCAGCCTTATTTTACTTTTCTTGTTTTTAGGATAAGAGGTAAGTGGATCAGGTGTGATGACTTGTCAGCTTCTCTGGTGCTCTGGCTTAATTGGATTTCAGGTACAGTCCAGGGATTGACAGGGGTCCAGTGGAAAGGATCCAGGTCTCAGTAAAACTGCTAATACTGAAAGCTGTCTCCATCCTGCACCCCCTCCCCAAAGATAGGCAGTCTGGAGAAAGAGTGTTTTCTTGCTCATGCTCTTCTCAACAAAAGTGTTTCATGCACAGGGAATTCCAGTGAGGAGCCACTTGTTCAAAGTCTTCCAGGCATGAAAACTTTTCCTACTGATAAATTCTTTTGCTCACTATTTTTTGATGTGGAGGCTTTCAGTAAAGTGTGTTGTTTATTCTAAAAATTGAATAGCGATATTTATCTAAGTCTTGTTAATGTTTTATGCAAGAGCATAAATTTACTTAACTGCTTTTTTTGCTAAAACATCTCAGTGAGTTATTCTTGATTTCAGATTTAAACTTTTCATTAACGTTTGACTCAGTCTTGGTGTTTGAATGTTTTACTAAAACCTCATTGGTAGCTCTTGATCCTCCGACTTTACTACGCTGTTCAACCCAACAGGGTGCTTTGTCCTGGCACATGCCTTGTACCTAGCTGTTACATATTGGCACAAGTTTTGTTCATATTATCATCCAGGGACAGGTCTCTGTTTTCAAAGTTGGTTCTCTTTGCACCCATTTTGGCTCTTGGTCCACTTCTCACTGTATGTGCAAACTTGCTTCTTAACCTATCTTGGTAATAGGTCATTGCCTTTGCCCTCACTTCTTAATTCATCCCATTCGTATGTCTTTAAATGTAAAAAAGGGTGTTCCTCACTAATAAGTACAGTGTCCCTAATAAATCAATTTCTTTTGCTTGCAAAACCTGGTTGGAAGGGCTTAATAGGTGTGGTAGCCTCTGGGTGGGGAGGGTGTTGCTTAAAGAATTTTCCATGTGCAGGAGGTAGGTAGGGTGGCTGGCATTCTTACCCACATGTGATGTTGACTCTCAAAGCAGTGCAGGGTGGTGCTGGGGAAGGATGTTTGTGTCAGGAATCAGAGTTTCTCACCTCCTCACTGACTGCAAGGCAGCTGATGCACTTGATTGGGGATACCAGTTTGTTTTTGCTGACTAAGAACAAGTCTAATTTCAAATTCTTAACATTTGACAAATTCCTGGCTAGAGGAAAAATTCATATTTATATTTCTAATGAAAGAGGTAGAGAGGCTGGATATTGTAGTGAAGTGAGCAGTGGCAGAGGGCCAGCTGGAAGAAGTGATGGTCATGCTGGAGGCTGGCCAGGCTGGAAGCTGGCCACAGGAATGGGGGCGCTGTGATGGGGGGTGGAGGCAGGAGTGAAAGTGCAGACTTTGTTCTGCTGGGAAGTTAACCTTTGGAGGAAGCCCAGGGAAGCTGAAGAGAAAACACTGCAAAATGGTGTCTTGCTGTAAGAATCTGGAACCCACCAACATTCCTGGTGGACAGCGAGGAAGAGTTGAACCAGCCCCTATCTGCCTTTGTAAGACTTAGGCCTCCTCCTTGAGCCACTCACAGACTTTTTGTAGGAAATGAATTTTAGATGTGTAAAACCATTGTCTAAATGACAATCCAGGTGGTAAAACATTGATTTGTTTTGGCCTGAAACTTAGAGGAATAAGAGAGACAGACCCCCCCCCTCCCCAATGTGTTTGGATAAGCTATTTCTAGAGAGAAGTTTCTAGAATTTTCTGTACCCAGGATCAGTTTTGAGAAGTCTTAATTTTTTGTTAACAGGCAGCTTTCTGAGATAGTTTCCAAAGCTCGATCCATCACATCCAAAAACGTGGTTTTTAATTGTTTTAAAAAGTTAGAAATAGTGCAGGATATTGAAATTGAGTCCTTAGTGAGAAGAAAATGGACATCACCTGGCAGTTTTTCAAGATACTATCTGTGGGTGTTCCACCTTGTAGAGATTAGAGGAGGCAGCCCTGTGTGGGCCATGCGTTTCCTCCCTCCCTACTGCTGTTACATTGGTCTGGCTTCTGTCCTTTATGATTCCTGCACTCTGTAGTGTGCTCATTGTATACACCAAGGAAATTACAGATATATCCAGTCCTTCTCATATTGGTGAGTTAATACTTATTACTTTTTTTAAAAGGTGCATTTTTAGAATCTTAGTCACAACTCGATATTGATTCTAATACATGGATTTTTTATTTCTGACTTTTAATTTGTAGCCTCTTAAACTAGAATAGATTGTTTTGAAATCTGCCAACAAATGCACTGTTAGTCTGAGATCTTGTATGACTTCAGGAAAGCTTTTTGCAAAGAGAATACAGGAAGGCAGCTTTCTGTGACTGGCTGTAATTGGCTGGCACTTGGGATCACTATGGCAATGCTAAGTTACATCGCTGCATGCGGCCTCTATTTAATTATGCAGGGTAGGTTTAATTTTTTAGAATCAGGTTTGCACATCTTTGAAATAATTCTGTTTTTGAAGAATTGATTTTTTTATGACTTTGCATTTGTTATTGAGTGACATAATACATTCTGACAGTTTCTTAGCAAGATCTTAAAAATTAGTCTGGGTAATAGAGTCCATTTTGATAATTTTAGTCTTTTAAGATTGAAAATTCATTTAAATATTTTAGAACTTCCCCCCATAGGGTTTTAAGCACTTGCATAATGTAGGAAACTTTTATCTTTTAAAAACTATGCTCTAAACTATCCCTTTTCCTTAAACTTAAATAGTCACACCAAGGTTCATGCAAGTACACACTGCAGCACTGTCAGAAATAGGGCTATTATTGGTGCCACATAGATTTCTTTTCTGCTTTGGCAAGACTGGTGGAAGTGCCAGTGGGAACTCTCAGTCCCCTGCCCCCTTTGCCCCGTGGGTGTTTTTTCTTTCTGGCCCCAGGCAGTTTCTGCAGCCCTTTGGAGGGCTTTGCCCACATGACTGCTCGGGTCAGACTTTTTGGGCCTTTGGTTTGTGCTTGACATTTTCCAGTCATTCATTTTTCCTAATTCTGTTATTATTTACCCCTTCCTCATAGGAACGTTATTTTATACTAATGTATTTGTAAGATGTTATTGTTTAATAACAGCACATTGAATTCTTTGAAGGAAACCTGTTGATGTGAATCATTCCATTTTCCCCCTGAAGATCGGAGAATAAGAAGAGGCAGGGGGAATAATGATGGAGAAAGAACACAAGACTGGAAGCCAGGGTAGTTTTATGTTAGACCTTGCTCTAGCATGCACTGATTCCTTCTGTGGCTCTTAGCTCTTTGCAAAACTGCTTGAGAGTAAAGTTATAGTGGCTCAGGTCCCAAAGCAAGGAAAAAACAAAATGGCATTTAATGTGGTAGTGTGTTAGGAAAGCTGTGCATGTAGCAGAGGTGGGGCCTTTCCTTCTGTAGGATGGCCATAATGGTCTAGACCAGCACTTTTCAACCTTTTTCATCTCATAGCACACATAAACTAATTACTCAAATCATGCAGCATACCAAAAAAAAAATTTTTTTTTTGCTGATTTGACAAAAAATATGTATAATTTTGATTCATTCACACCTGATCACTATTGATGTGTTGGTGGTTGTCATTTTTTTATTTGACAGTCTATAAAGGAAAAGAGGTCAGTGCCTGCAGCTGACTAAATAGTCAGGCATTGCATGTTTTAAAAATTCTTGCGGCGCACGGTTGAAAATCGCTGATCTAAGGGAAAAGAGGTCAGTGTCCCTGACTAAATAGTCAGGTTTTACATGTTTTATTTTTAAAAATATTATTTTATTATTTTAAAAATATTTTATTTATTTATTTTTTGGGACAGAGTGGAAGAGAGAGGGAAGAGAAACATCAATGTATGGTTGCCTCTCACACCCCCCATATTGGGGACCTGACCCACAACCCAGGCGTGTGCCCTGACTGGGGATTAGAACCAGCACCCCTTTCGTTCACAGCCTGACGCTCAGTCCAGTGAGCTACACCAACCAGTGGAGGTATTGCGTGTTTTAAAAATTCTTGTGGCACAGCAGTCAGTGTACCGTGGCAACCCTGGTTGAAAATCACTGGTATAGACCCTAAGTGAGCTCTGCTTGTTAGCGTTTAGCTTAAAACCAGGTCCATGTGTAGTCATTTGGAATGAAGACATTTTACAGAGGTCTAAGGTTTACAGAGATTTGTTTAGAACACCTTTGGTGTTGCATGTGAACTGTGTAGGTGCAGAATAGAACAGGCTTTTTTTGGTTGATTGTGTGGTCATACTCACCATCCTGGTTGCTGAGGCTCATATGTTTCAACATGATCTTAACTATCACATTGCATTTTAGATAGATTTTTCTCACCCACTTCTCTAAATCACTGTTTTACATGGGGAATTTTGTCACTTGATTTTTTTCCTTTGGTGGTTTTCAGCACTAAAAGGGTATATTTGATTTTATCTCCTTGGAGGTAAAACCATTAACTCAGTGTTGCTGGCTTTGAAATTTGTATATATTTAGAGGTCATATGTATTTGTGCTCATGACTTATACACAAAGTTATTTATACTTAAATACTGTTTGTCTTTCAAAAAACTTTCTGGAGAACATCTATGAGGTACTTATCCTAGGAAAAGTAACTTAAATGAAGTATAAGGTACATTAAAAAAAACTTTAATGTTTACCAAAAACAGTGGGACATTGTGAACCTTCCTTACTGAGTAGGAAAGGTAAGAATTTTATTACAGTTGTGCATTTACTTGCATTTTTAACAGTGTATGTCACGCATCAAGATAATATTCTGTTGTGATGTTTACCTTTGAGAGGAATTGTATCCTTTTATTTAGAAGGGATTGTGCCAGGCTCTCCAGGACAGTGTCTTCTAAACCGTGATTCATGACCCATTATGTCTTATTTAGGATTTCCCTATGTCTTTTTTAGGATAGCTTCCTATGCCTCCTGAAATTTTTGTACTTAACCATTTACATTTAAGCCTTCAGTCTGCCTAAAATTGATTTTTGTGCTGTGTGAGATACGGAACTGGTTGTCCATAGTTTTCCATGTGGATACCAGTTTTCCAGACCTCATCCACTGACTATATTGTTCTTTGCTCACTAAACTGTCATGCTACCTGTCCTGAATCAGGGCCCCTGCTTTGTGTCTGAGCTCTTGTGTGTCATCCCATTGGTCATCTTGTCTATTCTTGTGATACTGTCACCTGTCTTCATTACAGATGGTTCCTGACTTATGATGGTTTATGCTTTTCTTGACTCTATGATGGTGTTAAAGTGATGTGCATTCAGTAGAAACCATACTTTGAATTTTTACTTTTGATCTTTGAACTTTTCCTGGGCTAATGATACTACACCCTTGTGATGCCGGGCAGTGGCAGGGAGCCGCAGTTCCCAGTCAGCCATGCAATCACGAGAGGAAATAAACTGATAGTCTGCAGTGTACTGTGTTGCCAGCATTTTTTGGATATATTTTGTGTTTTCATATCCTTTCATGTCTGCAAAACGCCCATCTGTGTCTCCTGATTCTGGTGAGAAGAATAGAGGAAGGCAGTTATTCTTGTTACAAAACTCAAGACAGTTGCCCAAATGCAGGCTAATGTCAGTTTTCTGAGCCTGTTTAAGGTACGCTAGGCTAAAGCTATGATGTTTAGTAGATTAGGTGTATTAAATGCATTATCAACTTAAGATATTTTCATCTTTGTGTGTGTGTGCATACACTCACACATGCTTTTTTTTTTTAAAGGGCAAGAAGGACTCCACAGTTGACTGTCATTAAAATAAAAAGATTTTATTTATTTATTTTTAGAGAGGGGAAGGGAGGGAGGAAGAGAGGGACAGAAATATCAATGTGTGGTTGCCTGCCACGCACCCTCCCCTGGGGGCCCAGCCTGCAACCCAGGCATGTGCCCTGACTGGGGATTGAACTGGAGATCCCCGTGTTTGCAGGCCATCACTCAGTCCATTGAGCCACACCAGCCAGGGCTTCGCCTTAGTGTATAGGATGATGTGTTTATTAGGATGTAACCTCAATGTCAGTCTAGGAACATCAGTATATGTTTTACTATTGCTGGTGTCTAGAAATACAGTTGACTTGTATATATTCATTTTATATTTTGTATCTACTAACTTTTCTTTCTATAGATGAGAAGACTAAGAAGGATATAGTTTGATACGGGCTGTTAGGACATACCTAAGGGCACTACCAGTACAGTGGCAGGGCCAGAATTTTAACCATGCCCATCAGATTCCACAGTCCCTGATCTTAGCTTGCATACATGGCCCCACATTGATTATCAGGAAAATTAAACTTGCTACTACTGCATATGAGGTTCCTTGGAGAGGTGAATTGCAGGACATGGTACAAGCTGGGATTCACAGTGGTATCCAGAGTGGTAGAGGACCATAGAAATAAAGCAGACACCCTGGAGGTGCAGAGGTGTGACCAGGACAGCATAGCACAGTCTAAGAACAGAATGGGGAGTCAGGGAGGTCTGAGTCTGATGCGCTGAGTTTGGAAAGCCAGTTGGACACCTAGGTGTAGAGTACGAATGGGATATCACGAGAGAGCCAGATGTGGAGGTAGAAGATTTGGGGGCTGTTTGCTTGGAGGTGACAGTGGCAGGTTGGGGAGTAAGTGAGTGAGTCACCAAGTGAGAGATGGGAGGGAAAAGAAGGAAGAAGAGATGAATGAGGAGAAAGGACCTGTGTGGAGGAGGAAGGTGGGAGGAGGGAAGAGTAGGGCCTGTTTGCCCTGCTGGTTTTTGGAAACAGATGAAGAAATCAGGCATTGAGATAAACAGTGTTCTATTTTTGGTATATAATTGAAATACATTTTTGTGGCTTTTTTTGTTTGTTTGTTTAAGATTTTATTTATTTATTTTTAGAGAGGGAAGCAAGGGAGAATGAGAGGGAGGGAAACATCAATGTGTGGTTGGCTCTCGTGCGCCCC
The DNA here is from genome assembly GCA_004026545.1 of Mormoops blainvillei. NCBI lineage: Eukaryota > Metazoa > Chordata > Mammalia > Chiroptera > Mormoopidae > Mormoops > Mormoops blainvillei. The sequence continues at coordinate 72,433 of PVJD01004820.1, read as the reverse complement.
TACTGGGAATATGGCCTACATGTGCGCTGACTGGGGAATCCAACTGGCGACCCTGTGGTTCGCAGGCCAGTACTCAGTCCACTGAGCCACACCAGCCAGGGCTGTTTAGCTTTTCTGTCATTGGATGCGTACATATCATTTAAAAATGATTTTATTTATTTATTTTTAGGGAGAAGGGAAGGGAGGGAGAAGGAATGGGAGAGAAACACTGATGTCTGAGAGAAACATTTATCTGTTGTCTCTCACACATGCCCAACCTGGTACCAGGCCCAGAACCGAGGCATGTGTCCTTACTGGGAATCAAACTGGCGGCCTTTCGCTTTGTGGGGAGATGCTCAGCCAATTGAGTCACGCTGATCAGGGCTCTCCAGCTTATTTTATAGGAGAAGAATAATGAGAATTCTCAAGTGGGATAGTGAATCTGGATCAGCGATTATGAGATTTGCTTGGGAAGCATTAAAAAAATAACATTTCTATAGTCCTCATCCCCAGACACAGAATCTGAAGCATCTTTAGGATGTGGGAATATGCAGAAGACAAATCATGGGTGGTTTGAGTCTTTGAAATATAGTGGGCATATCTTCCCAGCAGCCCATTCTTTCTTCATTGCCTGTTTGCAGCATGGGCCGCTTGTTCGTATCTAGTGGGTGGAATAGGCTGGACAGTGGTATGGGATAATACACAATTGAAGTGATGGTTGCTGGAAACTTTAATATTTGGAGGCCAGTGTCCTGTGTCTCTTCTCCCAAATACTAACTGTGGTTAAAAAAAGAAACAATGTTACTAATCTTACACATATATGTAGTGTGTAAGTACCTTTTTCAAGTACCCTTTCACTGTTTTCTTATGCAATCTCATCTCTTCTCTCTCTTAGTCCCCCCCCTCCCTTTTTGAGGGAGATCTTTTAATTTGGGAGTTTAATCTTGCTTGAATTGGGACTAGTAGGCACTGTTTCCCTTCCATTTGGTTAAAAAAAAATTGGTTTTTATTTACTTTTATTTTTAAGATTTTTATTTTTTTAGAGAGAGGGAAAGGGAGAGAGAACGAGAGGGAGAGAAACAACAGTGTGCGAGAGAAGTATTGATTGGTTGCCTCTTGCACGCTCCCTGCTTGGGACCTGGCCCGCATCCCAGGCATGTGCCCCGACTGGGAATTGAACTGGCAACCTTTGGGTTCGTGGGCTGGTGATCAACCCACTGAGCCACACCAGCCAGGGCCAGGTAAGAAGTATTTAGAAGGCTTTTTCAGTGGTAGTAAGGTGGGGGAAATAAATAGATTGTAACTCGGCTTACAGTTAAAAAGTGGTCCAGTGCTGTCAGGAATTGGTGACCCTGGAAAGGAGAAAATGGACACTATTTATAGAAATGTATTACTTTGTAGGTGAGGCGGGATGAAAGGCTCTGAAGAACTAATATGTTGTGCCAAAAATCTTGAATTTCTTGGGGAGCATTAGCTGACTGGGCATGGCCACTCAGCTGGGGCTTGTAGTAGAACACTCTGGATGAGGAGAGCTTCTTTCTTTGTGCATTCTTAATTTCTTTAATTTTTGTCTATAAACTACATTTATTTGAGGTGAATTTTCATCTGTATCAAATAGTGATTGTAAGCTGGATGGATTGAAAGGGCACAGATACTCAGAGGTGAAGGGTGGAGAGCTTTATTGGGACAGTGCTTTTCAGCGAAGTGGCCTCCTTTCCATGCTTGCTAATGTAGGAGTTAGTAGTTAGTTATTTGTTGTCATGTTCTTCGAAGGTTTGGGTTGTGCATGTGTGCAGTGTGACGAGGGTACGGTGTTGACCTCTGAGATGAGGCGATCTTTTACAAACTGGGAAGACAAAATCAGTAGTTGTACTATATAGCGTGAGTTGGGAAGGGTATGTGGGGAAGCTTTCCTGAATGTGGTGGTGACATACGATAAAATATAAAACAAAATAATACATGTCCACTTTAGAAAATTTGGCAAATTTGGACTGTATTGACCTGGCTGGTTGGAACACTGTCCTGTAACGAAAAGTTGCAGCTTTGATTCTTGATAAAGGCACTTGTGTAGGTTGTGGGTTCGATCCCCAGTCCAGGTGCGTAGGGGAGGCAACCGATCAATGCTTCTCTCTTGCATTGATGTTTCTTCCTCTCCCTTCCTCTCTGTCTAAAAGCAATGAAAAATTATCCTTAGTGAGGAGAAAGGAAAAAAGTACTGATATTATTAAGGAAGAAAGTCAGCATCTGAGTGTGATGTTGAAGGATGAACAGGAACGTGCCTAGGTGGGTAGAGGGAGCTTCTTACAAGTGAAGTAAGATCTTTTCAAGAAATTGGAAGAACAAAATTGCTGAGAGGCAGCCCAGGATAGCATCATTTAAAGCCTGTGTTCCCTTACCTTTCCATTAGGAGGTTGCAACATTGATGGGTTGTGAAATAACTTAGTGGGATACACCCACAGTAAAAACCAGCTCAATACCAGCAGACAGTCTGGAGTAGAATAGAAAATGTTGAGGTACCTCCCATGTAGGAAGGGCAGTTTTGTTCTGTGAAACCTTTTCTTCAGTTACATGTTTGTATGCATGTGTGTACTGCATCATGATATAAAATGTTTCTCCTTGTGAGTTGGAAGTTTGGAAAACACAAATGGCTTCCTTGTTAGCCCAGTGACTATAGGTGAGAGTGAGGTGTAAACAAGAAGTGATTCAGATGTGCCAAGTTCACATCTCAACAGTGTGGGGAATGAGTTGGTTGGTGTGTGTGGTTGGAAGTGGAGATAATTAAGTTATTATGATAACATAGCTCAAGAAATACTGAGACTCTGCTGAATTAGGGTAGTGGCAGTGGAGAGGAAAGAGAGTGATGTTTAGAAGCTGAAATTAACAGAACTTGTCAACTGGCTTTTGATCGAAAGAGAAAGGAGGACAGTGGGTTTCTGACTTGGAGGATTGTCTTGACAGTGGTCCCTGGAACTAGGGCAGGACATACAGCAATCAGACTTGGAGGCCTCATGTGTGTTTGTGGGCATGTCTCTAATATGGGTAGACTGGAGTTCCTTGGGGAGCTCTGAGTTGGAGACTGGAATTAGGATTTAACAGCATGTTTATTAAAGCCACCGAGGCAGATAAGATTACCCAGGGAGAGTGTGAAGAAAAGCACATTTAAGGAGCACGCTGGGGAGGAAGAGGTGGCCAGTGAAAGGAAGTGGAAACAAAAACAAAGAATTAGTAAGAGAAAGGGGGGGTGGTGGTATGAGGGAAGCCCTGGAAAGAGGAGGATGGTTGGTAGGATGAATGCTTCTGAACGACCAAGTCAGAGATGAGTCTATTATATTCCCCCTCGTTTAGAGGGAGGATGAACTAATCAGGCTTATCTGGTCCTAAGTGCTGGCATCATGTCAACATTGCGGTTGGGGGAGAGGGGAGCTTCGTTAGTTTTAGACTTAAAATGCTTTCTAGGAACTGTGCATGTAGGGGAGGTGGGCTTGTGTGTGACTGCTGCATATACAGGCTCTAAAGCTTGAGTTTTATCCTGACGTGGAGGTAAATGATTCAACCTCTCAACTTGGTTTCTCATCAGGAACATGGAGATGATCCTGTTATTCTTAGGGTTGTTGTGGGGGTTAAATGAGACAGCGAATGGACATTGGTATAGGTCTGCAGTGCGGCTGGCAGGGGCTCCCATTTTGTGCCAGGACCTTCCAGACACTTGGATGTGTCAGAGCTTATATACAAATAGTAAATACAGTATATATCTGTCAAGTCATACTCACTTGGACCAGCTTGCTTTTACTTCTGTATTTCACATTTGCTACTTCAGAGTTCCATAAACAATTCTTAATAAAGAGGCAGAATTTGAGTGGCAACTCCTGGCGGGGGTTAAAGGATTTGTTGAAAGTTAATGGGAGGACAGAGTTGGCGGTAAACTCTGCCTGTCAGGAATACTTTGTTGATTAAGTGGAGGCTTTGTTGAAAGGCTTGGATGGAGCTTAGGTTGACTTCTCGGTGGGTCACTTACCCTTTTCAGCCTCTGCACCCACTACCAGTGGCTGCAGTGCTCCATTCATGATGCAAGAGAAAATAGAAGTGGAAGAATATAGTTAATGCTAATGAACATTATGATTTCCAAACAGAAATTGGAAAAGATACCATATAAAGAATAAACTTCCACCCTTGCCAGTGTGGCTTGGTTAGTTGGGCATCATCCTGCAAAGTGAAAGTTTGTTGGTTTGATTTCCAATCACTGCACAAGCCTAAGTTGCGGTCCCTGGTTGGGGCATACGAGAGGCAACCAATTGAGTTTCTCTCATATTGATGTTTCTGTCCCTCTCTTTCTTTCTGTCTTCCCGTCTTTAAAAAAAAAAAAAATCAACTTCCTTTTGTTTTCTTAAGAAAGAAGATTAATTTATTTTGGCGATGTTTCATTCCAGTGGCTGGGCATCAGGATGCATTAGTGAAATTAAAGAAGCAGTGCTTCAGGATAGTGGACATACCCAGCAGGACTAGAATAGAGCCTGAAGTGCAGAACACCTGTTAATAAGTCATTCATTCAACATACAGTTGTTAAACTTTCTCCTTATTACATGGAAACATCTCAGCTGCCATATACTAGAATGTCTGAACATCAGAGTTGAGAATTGCTTGATTAGCTACCTTTCAGTTCTGTGATGTCAAAAGTTGTGCATCCTACCCGTTGTTTCCTCCTTCCCACCTTCCACATTTACAGCTTACTCATCGCATCTTTATTGTTAAACTGTACAAATCATTGCTGGGGGTTCACATTCCAAATGAAAAGAGGAGCACACATTTAGGGAAAGTGATGTATTTTCATCATTATTTTTTTCTTTTTATTTATTGGTGAGAGAGAGAGAGAAAGAAACATCAATTTGTTGTTCCATCTATCTGCTTATTGGCTGACTCTTATATGTGCCCTGACCAGGGATCAAACCTGCAGCCTTGGCACTTCAGGACAACCCTCCAACCAACTGAGCTATCTGGCCAGGGCTATTATTATTTTTTCTTTTAAAATAATTTTTTATTTTTTCAATTACTGTTGACATACAATATTATATTAATTTGAGGTGTACGGCACCCTGATGAGACATTTATATAGCTTACGAAGTGATCACCCCAGTAAATCTAGTACCCATCTGACACCATTTATAGTTACTACAATACTATTGACTGTATTCCCTGTGCTGTACTTTACGTCCCTATGACTCTTTAATGACCAATTTGTACTCCTTAATCCTTTCACCTTTTTCAACCATTCTCAACCCCTCTCTAGTTTAAGAATCATCAAAATGTTTTCTGTATCTGTTAGTTTGTTTCTATTCTGTTTGGTTATTTTGTTTTTTACATTCTACATATAAGTGAAATTATATGGCATTTGTCTTTCTCTGACTGATGCATTTCACTGAGCGCAGTACCTTCTAGGTCCATCCCTGTTGTTGTAGATGGCAAGATTTTATTCTTTTTAATGGCTGAGTCATATTCCATTGCATGTGTGCACCACTTCTTTATCCATTCATCTACTGATGGACAGTTAGGTTGCTTCCATATAATGCTGCAACAAATTCAATTTAGTGTTTTGGGTTTCTTTGGATAAATATGCAGAAGTGGAATTACTGGGTCCTTCTTTGTCTCTTGTTATAACCTTTGTTGAAACATGTCTTTATCTGGTATAAGTATTGCTACCCCAGCTTTTTGTTTTGTTTCCATTTTCATGAAATAATCTTTTTCCATCCAATTACTTTCAGTTTGTGTGTGTGTTTCCATCTGAACTGAGTCTCTTGCAGACAGAATATGTAAGGATCTTGTTTTGTTATCCATTCAGCCATTGTATGTCTTTTGATTGGAGCATTGAATCCATTTGCATTTTACATTGTTGATAGATAATGAATTTATTACCATTGTATTCATTTTTTAAATCTTCACCCAAGTATATATTTGTTGATTTCAGAGAGAGAGAGAGAGACAGAGAGACAGAGACAGAGAAAGAGAAAGAAAGAAACATCGATTGACTGCCTCCCATACACACACTGGCCAGGGATCGAACCCGCAGCCTTTGGGTGTATGTGATGATGCTCCAACTAACTGAGCCACCTGGCCAGGGCTATTCATATTTTCGATCATTTTTATTTTTCTTCTTAAAGAAGACCCTTTAATCCGTGATCGGTGTGGCTCAGTTGGTTGGGGGTTGTCCCACAAAGCAAAAGGTTGTCCCAGTTCAGTTCTTGGTCAGGGCACATGCCTGGGTTGTGGGTTTGGTCCCTAGATAGGACATTTGCGAGAGGCAACTGATTAATGTTTTTCTCCCTCTCTTTCTCCCTCCCTTTCCTTCTCTCTAAAAGGATAAAATCTTGTAAAAAAAAAAAAAGACCTTTTAATATTTCCCTTTTCATGTGTGGTTTTATAACTATTCAAAAATCAGCAGTTCTCATCTACATTAACTGTAGATTTTTGAAAGTGGTGACAGATACATAGGTGACCAACATGTAGAGCTTGTTTGGTGAATCTGCATCCTCACTATCTTTTCTGGCAACTGCACCTGGATATGTTATAGGGCATTTCTTATTCCTTTGACCCAGACAGCATTGTTGAGCCTGATGTCAGTGTGCATATCTGGAGTTCCCATCTCCTTCATGGTAGATTTCTGGATCTCTTTGAATACCCTAGGGGCATGCTTCTTGAGACCTCCTCCATGGATGCACTTGTGAATATTGGTCATGTACTCTCTGATCACTACCTTGTTGATGTCAGAGTGGCCCTTCTTTTTCTCGCCATCCTTCTTTGTGGGAGCCATCATGCTGGGCCCAAGTTGGAAAGAAAAGCCCTTTAACATTTTTTGTAATGATGGTTTAGTGGTAATGAACTCCTTTAGTTTTTTCTTGTCTGGGAAGCTCTTTTTCTGTCCTTTGATTCTAAATGAAAGCTTTGCTGGGTAGAATAATCTTGATTGTAGGTCTTTATTTTTAACCACTTTGAATATTTTGTGTCAGCCCCTTCTGGCCTGCAGAACTTTTTGTTGAGAAATCAACTCACAGTCTTATGGGAGCTCCCTTGTAGGTGTTGAATAACTGACTGCCTTTTCTCGTGCTGCTTTTAAAGATTCACTCTTTGTCTTTAACCTTTGGTATGTTAATTATAATGTGTCTTGGTGTGGGCCTCTTTGGGTTTATCTTGCTTGGGACTCTGCTTCCTGGTACCCTCATGATGCAAATGTTGGTATGTTTGAAGTTGTCCCATAGGCTCCTCGCCCCCCCCTCCCCCTTTTCTCTTTGCTTGGGTGTTTTCTGCTTTCTTATCTTTCAAATTGCTGATTTGATTTTCTGCTTCATCTACTCTACTGTTGATTCCTGTCATGTATTCTTCATTTCTGTTGGTTCTTTATGTTTATCTCAATTTTTGTGTATTCCATCTCTTCCTTTCAGTTCTTACTAAGTTCCTTTACTCTTCCTCTAAGTTAACTGAGCATCCTTATTGTCTTTTGAACTCTGCATCTGGTAGAGTGCTTGTCTCCATTTTGATTAGTTCTTTCTCTGGAGATTTGTTCTGTTCTTCCATTTGGGACGCACTTCTTTATCTCTTCATTTTGGCTGCCTCCCTGCATTTGTTTCTGTATTAGGTAAAGCTGCTATATCTCTTGGTATTGGTAGAGTGGCCTTAGGCAGTAGACGTCTTACAGGGCCCGGTCATCTAAGAGGGGCATCTCAGGTGTGCCACTCTGTTGGGACTGCAGCTTCCAGGACTGACCTGACCACTATGGAGGATCTTCTGTGTGAGGGCCAACTCCTTGGAGCAGGACTCACTTCAGTGGTTCTGAGTGGTGCCCGCTGAGTCCTCTCCTTAAGGGTGTAACTTGTGGAGGTGGTTGGGTGGTGCTTTAGTGTAGTTTGAAGCTGTCTACTAGTGTACTGGCTCTGGGGCCTCCAGGAGTTATAGGCCAAGGTCAGTGCAAGGCACTGGCTGACCCGGCATGAACTACAAAGCAGCCTGTAGAAGGCTGCTACTTGTGTTGGGGTTGGAGGTGCCCAGGAGCGGCCAAGCTGTGAACCGAGGCTGGCTGATGCTACTGCTGGACCTCGGGAGGCTTAGCAAGAGGTAGGGTGCACACCAAGGCTAGATGCTCCTTGTCTGTGAGATTTTAAGAAATTCTACAGCACGAGCCAAGAGAAGCCGTTTATATGGAAAAGTCGCTGGAAAGGGCTTGGTTGGGCCTGCAATTTGGGTGGGGCAGGATCTCAGGGAATCACCAGACCTAGGTGAACAGTGTTAGCCAGCTCGATGGAGATTGAGATATGGTGCCTACCTGCCAGTTCTGTCAGGGGAGGGCTCAGCAAGGGAACAGGGGCCTTTGCCAGCACTTCTGTATGTAACAAAGCTGCCCCTCCAGCCCTTTCTCTCATGCCAGAGAATATAGTTCCTCTCTGTATGTCCCTGGCATCTTTTGAGTTGCTGCCACAGTGGTGGACCCCAAAGCTAGTGAGTTTAACTAAGTCCGTGTACAGACCCTTTAGGAGGAATGCCTGGGACCCTAGAAGCTGTTGTCTCACTAAGGCACAATTAGGAAAAGTAATGTATTTTTAAAGGAAATTATGTTCTATGTTGGATATTAAAGAATCTTAAACTTGTAGAACTGAAGGAGCTTTAAGGGTTAAAAAATAAAATAAAATCCTTTTTTAAAAATAGATCAGTCATCTGGGCCTCCTCCAGCCCCATACTGAAAAAAAAAAATTACCCTTTTAGGAAAAAAAAATGGCAACATTTAAGTACTAGACATTACAGTTATGTCTTCCTTGTCTGCTCTAAAAAAGTTTTTGGAAAATTTTTATAGTTCTGTAAGTTACAGTATGTTAGTTTGTTTAAAGGCAGTTCCATGTGGATTTTATTTACTTATTAAAATATTTTATTTATTTATTTTTAGAGAGGGAAAGGGAGGGAGAAAGAGAGGGAGAGAAACATCAATGTGCGGTTTGCCTCTTGTACACCCTGGTACGGGAGGCCTGGCCCACAACCCAGGCATGTGCCCTGACTGGGAATTGAACCAGCGACCCTTTGGTTTGTAGGCTGGCTCTCAGTTCACAGAGCCACACCAACCAGGGCTCCATGTGGATTTTAGAATCACTTGTCTAGTTTTGGAAAAAAGGCAGTTAGGATCGCCTTGATTCTGTAGGTCTCTTTGGGGAGTGTTGCTGTCTCAACGATATTAAGTGTTCTATCAATGAAGACAGGATTTTCCCCATTTTTTTAGGTCTTCTATAATTTTTTCAGCAGTGCTTATAGTTTTCAGTGTGCAAGTCTTGCACTTCTTTGATTAAATTTATTCCTAAGCATTGTATTCTTTTTAAAAAAATTGTTCCTAGAGAGCAGGGAAAAGAAGGAGAAAGAGGGAGAGAAACATTGATGTGTGAGAGAACCACAGATTGGCTGCCTCTCACATGTGTGCCCAGACTGTAACTGGCCTGCAACCTAGGCATGTGCTCTGTGACCAAGAATCAAACTGACCACCTTTTGCTTTTGTGGGACCCACTGGGCTACACCAGTCAGGGCTGTATTCTTTTTGATGCTGTTGTAAATGGTGTAATTTTTCTTAATTTCCTTTTCAGATTGTTTATTGGTAGTATTGGGTTGGTAAAAAAGTTTGTGTAGTTTTTTTCTGTATGATGGCTCTAGTAGTGCATAGTTGTCTTTAATTTTCATTCGAAACAGTTTTGTTAGATTGTGTTGTAACAGCTGTCATATCAGCATACATTAAAAAAACTTACCAAAATTTGTGAATTTTTGTGCAGCCATTTTAATATTGAAGATGGAAGAAGATATGCAACATTTTTGGAGTATTATGCTTTATTATATCAAGAAAGGTAAAAATGAAACTGAAACGCAAGAAAAGATTTGTGCAGTAAATGGAGAAGGTGCTATGACTAACTGAATGTGTCAAAAATGGTTTGCAAAGTTTCCTGGTACTATCGACATTTTGGCTAAATAATTCTTTGCTGTGGAGCTGTCTTATGCATTGGAAGATGTTTAGTAACACCCCAACCTCTACTCACTAGAAGCCAGTAGCCGGAGATAGCTGACATACTCAGAATTTCCAGATCCATAAAGTTATTGGTGAAAATGAAAAATGTGTCTTTTATTTTACAGAAAAAACTAAACAGATTTCTTTGCCACCCCAATATATACAAATACAACTGATTTTTTTTGTGTGTGTATTGATCTTGTATTCTGCAACCTTGCTGTGTTGCACTCATGCATTAGTTCTAATAGTTTTGTGTAGATGTAAAGTATTTACATCCTTTTTTAAAGGTGAGTTTTCTAGCTGGACAGTGAGCTTAACCTTATTTTGCCATGTATAATGTGCACCTTTATTGCCCAAATTTTTGAGGGGAAAATAAGGATGAGTATTATGCATGGAAATTAGCACTAAAACATGCACAAACATTATACATGACAAAATACAGTAGTTCAAGCTTTGGTCGCGTCCTGCTGATGATAGGTTTTGATTTCCTGACAGCATCTCTGTGCGAATGGTACATTGCTTCTATTAAGCTATGTCATTATAAGCCTTGCCTTGGATTTTCAAAGGGAGGGAATGTAGAGCACTAGGATTGAATTCTGTGAATAAGACTTTTATAGAATTAGGACAGTATTTTCATCGAACTATATCTGATTCTGAGTTCTTGTTTAACAAAAGAGAGGCTGATACCCAGGATCCTGTAGTCTGCACTCCTTGGATTATAAATTTTGTAGAAATAAAACAGATGAGTGCTGTCAGAGGTTGCAAATAAGTAAGGACTTGTACTATTGGCACTTCACACTAAAGAAATGAAATAACCTAGCACTGATTTCTGCTATTTTGTGTGTTTCCAGTGTCCATGATCCCTATCATAAAGTGGTGAGGCAACAGTGCACACTAGAGATGGACAGATCACAGCATGATTGTCAGTCTGTCTGTCTGTCAGTCATCTGTTTATTTATTGAGTTTTACCCTTAGAATGTGATGCCCATTTGGAATTCTATGGGTTTTGCCAAGAGCTGGAGATATTTGTAATTTCTTTCCTGACTTAGAGCCCGGAAAAACCATTTTATGCCTGTTAATCTGAATTTCAAGTGTGTGTGGTGTCTAAAAAACTGTTCCTTATTGTGGATTTTTATATTGAGGGTGAATTAGAGAGTCAGGGAACCTGTAAACTTAAGAATTATGGATTTACTTCCTGGTTGAAAGTCAGCGCTGGTTAATATTTTATGGAGTCTGGACACTGGGTTGGGTACCAGCCTATCTTTTGTTAAACAGGGACCTGTTTTCATGGTCTGTTCCCAGCTACTTTTTCTAGTTTGATTTCACATTTTTATCCTCCTAATTTTCAGGAATTTCCAGTTGTGTTATACAGTTTCCCTTTTTAGTTTTTTCTTTGTAGCTCTGCATCTTTTTTTTTCCATGATACCATAGTGTAATTTCTCCCTTTCTTACAGACAGTATTATTGTGTTCATATGGCAAGTCTACAGTGGTCGCTTGATTTATTAGATTTCTTGTGTATAGGAAGTTTGAGAGGCATCTAAATAAAATTTTTTTAATAGTTATTTGCAGGATTGTATTTGTGTCATTTGCTCTTTTGTATATTAAACTTTCGGTTTATCTTCAGATTGTTGAAATTGCTACATTTTAATGTAAAAATATTTGATGAACAAAAATAAAGTTTTTAGTTGTCTGTATACTCTTAAATTCTTAGCTGTGAATGATAGAAATGGATTATTTTAATTAATCACATAATGAAAAAAAGACCAGTTGTACATTTAGGGACTCGGGATCAGCCTAACTTTCAAGTGGTTTGGTCCTCACTTTGTTTTCCTCTCTACTCCCTGACAGGGCATAGAGAGAGAGGTATGCAGCCTCTGTCACTGTTGGCATTTTGGAAGACTGTAGTTAGTATATTGTCTGAGCTGCAGGGGTTATTATGGTATAAATATGAGAACCAGCTCTTTATCCCCTGTGTTCTAGCCAAACCTGCTTTACCAATATTGTCGAAACTTCTGGGTGTGCTTCCCAGTTGGTGTCCACCTCCTACCCCCTAAGAGGAAGCATTATTTTGAATTTTATATTTCATGATTATTTGCTTTTCATTGACATTTTACTGTATACATATTAAATCCAGTGTATTGTTTCATGCACTTTTGAAAGTCACAAATATATTCAACATATTCCTCCAAGACCTTTTTTTCATTCATTGTTATGGTATTTGAGATTTGGTTATGTTTATATGTAGATATAGTTTAGTAATTCATAAAGAGATTGTTTACAATATGGGCTGCCTCTGTTTGGAATGAATTGGAAGGAGCCTCTGCTTCATGAGCTTCAGCACTGTGTATGTGTTTGCCACATTATCCAGCCACCCCTCAGACAATATTTCGTAATCACATTTACAAAATGTTCAGGCCCTCTTGGGGTTGCCGTGATCTTTCTGTTTCTCCTGAGTTGTGTGGGAGGAACTCAAACACATGGTAGGAGGCTGGAATCACTTTTCTGAACTGGAGTCACCTGAAGTACATGGATCTGAATTATAGTCCTTTTTCTTTGAAAATGAACCTGTAAGTAGATTGAGGGAGAGATTGGATAGAGTGGTGTAAATTAAGGGTGATCAGGAATGTCCTGCTGCGAGGGACTGAAAATGGAAGAGAGAATGTGGGCAGTGTTGGGGTCGAGGGGGAAGTGTCCAGTTAGAGGCCTTAGAGAACAGGGAGTGGGGGGAGGGAGGGAGGTAGAACCTAGGGGGCTGTGGGAGGGAGAGAGGTCAGCCCTGAGGGTTTTGTGACCCAAAGAAAGAATTTCGCTTTATTCTGAGTGTGAGAGGATGTCTGCAGAGGATGCCAAATGCATAACTTTGGCAAAGGTTTAATTATTGCGAGAGTTCTGTCAAACTTCATGTAAGCAGAAAAGTCTGTGAGTGGTCCCTCCAGGGCCCCAGTCCTGAGGTCCCGTCTCTGGGGAGAATGAATGACACTTGAGTGTTCTTTCTTCAACCTGTCCTTTCTAGCAGTGTTTCCGGGAAAAACTACTGAGAACAGAGATTTCTATTTGAAAAGTGTCCTGAAACAAATTGTCAGATGTGAGCCTCTTTCCTGGGCTTTACTCTTTCTTTATAACCCACAATCAGACAAACATCTTAAAAACTTTTTGCTTGTCTGGTGCTAAGTGAAATGAAGCAAGGTAAATGGCTGGTCCAAATGGAGAGGGACAAATTGTAAACAGAACTGAAGTAGAAATTATTACTTAAATGAGATAATTTTATTCTCTTGTTTCAGAATATACACCGCACTGCTCTGGACACATCTCTGTTGGATTTAATATACAGTCCTTATCAACATCGACTTTCAGCTATGGAATCGGTAAATACTTTATTGCATTGCCTTTTCATAAGTTTGTGTGTGTTTATTTTCATTGGTTTGTACAAAGGATTGTCTGAATAATGGTTAAGTCTCCAAGTTGGTTTTCTTGGGCTTGACAGAGTTTTGGCTAAGTGTTTTTGAATTTGTTCTGGATTTCGCTTAGATGAGAGTGTTTCAGAGGTAGTGATAATGAGTTTTGTGGAGTTAATAAATAGCATTCCTGGTGTCCTAGTGATGAATTCTGTGGAAAAGTTAAACAGGCTAGTAGCTGGGCGTGAAGGAAGCTTGTTTCTCCTCAACTTCCTTTATCTTATTTGTTCCATCCTCAAGTATTCTGGAGGCTAGGGGGACCCTGTGCTCACTCACGGTATTAGTCTTGTGCTCTCTGTATCTTGTATTACGCATGAACAAAAGCTTCTCCAGTAAGAGAATTGTCCCTTCTCTTCTGGGAGAAGCAGTGCAGCCTGGCTGTCCTCTCGTCTGGTGTCCTCTGTATCTGGGAACCAGTAGCTGCTGGTAGTCTTGGTAGCTATTCCATGGTATTCCTAGAAGTTTGAGGCCTGTGTGTCTGTGTGTATGTGTGCGTGTGTAAGGAGTGGGATTTTTTTGCTAGGTTGCCCTGACTCCTTGCCTACTTCTGGGAATTACTGGCAAATTTTTTGGGAGGAGGGACAGATGTTTCCTTAGAGACAGTGGTCTTGGGTCTGACATAGCATCTGCTGCTCCCTACACAAAGCCCTTCCTTGGGAGATGCATCACATTGGCATATGCTTTTTCTCTGATGTGTGGATTGGTAACATTTGGAAAGAAAATTCTTAGCTCGTTTTAGTTTTTTTATGCCATGGGCAGGTATAGTGTTTTTAGGCATACAGTCCAAAAGTATATTACCTATTTTGTGTTTTGTTCTTAGCAGACATGAAGGAAACCTTTACTGATACTTCCTTGGCAAGTGTGCATAACCTAACAGAACTTGTCCTTTGTCTCAGCCATCAGTGAATCAGGCCACTTTGAACTGCACCTGGCTGTTCTCGTTGACTTGACTGAAATATGTTTTTTAAAAATTTTTATTTATTTTTAGAGAAAGGGGAAGGGAGGGAGAAAGAGATGGAATGAAACATCGATGTGTGAGAGAAATGTCAGTTGGTTGCCTCTTGCATATACCCCAACCAGGGATGAAACCCATAACCCCTATGTGCCCTGACTGAGAGTTGAACTGGTGACCTTTTGGTTTGCAGGATGATGCCAAGCCCACTGAGCCATACTAATCAGAACTTGATTGAAATATTTTCTTGGAGATGGGGATAAGGTTTGATGGAAAAGATACTTCGGTATCTCTAACAGACATTAGGCCTAGAATTGTCTCCTCTTAATCTGCAGGATGACTAGCAGTTAGAAGAAACCACCCTAGAAGGTGGGGGTGTTGTTGACCAGGTTGGATGGTGATGGGCTTCGTGACACCCTGGGAATGCTTCTCAGGCATTCCCAGGATGTGCACGTGGACTCAGCTTGGTTGTCATAGGTAGTGGGGCAGCCATTGAGAGACTAGATCTAGAAGAGACCCACACTTGGAGGCTGAGCTCTGCCTTTGTTTGGAAACTGTAATTTTGGCCTTAATTTGTAACAAGGAAAAACAAAATGCTGTTTAAATTAGGTTCTTAATAAGTATTTGGGGATCTCTGATTAAAAGAAAACAAGTTATCAGCAACTTTTTACTGACAGATTCTTGGGTTGCCCTAACTGGTCTAGTGGATTAAGAATAATGGATGTGACCCCGGCTGATATAGCTCAGTGGACTGAGCATCGGCCTACAAACCAAAGGGTTGCCGGTTCAATTCCTCAGTCAGGGCACATGCCTGGGTTGCAGGCCAGGTCCCCAGTGTGTGAGAATGTGTGAGAGGCAGCCACGCATTGATGTTTCTCTCCCTCTCTTTTCTCCCTCCCTTCCCCTCTGTCTAAAAATAAAATAAATCTTAAAAAAAAGAAAAAAGAATAATGGATGTGTTAATGTTTAGAGTTTTATGACATTTGAAGGATTGATTGGCTTTTTTGACCATGCCACAGTAATATAGTTTAAGGCATCTAATGCCATTTATCACTTTAGTGAACCATAAATACTCAGTTAATAAAAAATCTGCAGTGTTTGGGCTGAATAAAGATAAAGGTTCTTATTAACATGAGGTGCTGGTGTCACTGCCCAGCAGATGGGTCTCCTCCTGGGGTCAGTGACACTAATGTGTGAGAGCAGGGGTCAGGGATCAGGGGCTGTAGCAGTATGAGTAGCTTACTGAGGTCTGTCCTCTATGACCTTTCCTGGCATGAGAAGGCAGAATTTAAAAAATAACTTTGCGTCTCTCTAATAATTTTTTAATTTTTATTTATAGTCACTATTTTTACTTTTTATTTTGGCCATTTAAAGTAGAATATGGTGACTGGTACTAGCTTTGTGACCTGGGTCTGTGTCTTTAATATTTTGAACCTTGGTTCCTCCCCTGTGAAGTAGCAATGGTGATACCCATTTAAAAGGTTTCTTTAGAGATTAAGTGACACTGTTTATGGAAAACAGCTCCATGAAAATATAAACTTTAACTCTGGCTGGTGTGGCTCAGTGGATTGAGTGCTGACCTGCAAACTGAAGGGTCACTGGTTTGATTCCCAGTCTGGGCACATGCCTGGATTGCAGGACAGGTCCCTGGTTGGACGTGTGCGAGAGGCAACCAACCAATTGATGTATCTCTTGCACATCAGTGTTTCTCTTCCTCTCTTTCTCCCTCCTTTCCTCTCCGAAAATAAATAAATGGAATCTAAATAAATAAATAGGAAATATAAACTTTAAAGTAATTAGATTTAGGATTTTTTTTTTTAAACTCTAGCATAAAACTAATTTCAGCTGACAGCTGGTATAATTCTCACTTTGTTAACATCTTTCTTGGTAAAACAGAAGGGTCAGGGCCTTTTCAGAGAAGCAATGAGGTAGAAACGGCTCTCGATGACATACATTTCACTGGGTTTAGATGAGTGTAGATATGAGAGTCAGAGTGAATGAGGCTGGGTTGCTGATGAGAATTGTTTTCTAGCAGTGACTGACCTCTTAGGTGGCACATGAATGCTACATTTACACTTAGTATAAATCAGGAATTTTGAATTATGTTTCCCAAAACAAAATGGTTTCTTAAAGTGGCATGTTATAATAATAATAAAGGCAGTGTTATTTTTATGAACAGAGGCTTAGATTTAATGGTTAATATTTTTAATTGAATACCTTTATTTAAAAGAGAAAAGTGATTACTCTTTGACTTGCTGAAATGTTGAACTTGCAAGGCATGCTGAAGAGTGATGTGCATTGTCTCTCAGTGTCTCTGGATGTGATGCTCAGCCTGTGCACTCTGAACTGGTGGCGCTCACTGTAGAGAGGTGTGCGCTGCTGATGCTTGACCCTGCATCCCTGAGAGCTTGAGGAGGTCTTGATGGCAACAGAACCAAGTCCTGTATGAGCAGCAAGGTTGGAAGGGGAAAGGAGTAGGGGAGGGGTCCAGTCCTTGGCACCCTCCTACCACCTTGAAGCAAAGAGAAGCATTACCTAGGCAGGTCTCTTTGCACCCCCTTGTATGGTAGGACTGATTCTTCCCACCCCTGCTACTACTTGGCCATTAGGTGCCTTCGTGGTCAGGCCTTAGGCAGTTTCTGTGGCCTAGGTAGCTGGATGGATTGAATTTGCAGGTTGTAAGGAACGTGGGTTGCACGTTGTAATTTGCAGGTTGTAATGCTAATTCATTTGCCTTTTTAACAGAGAAGTTTTCTAAGGACTTAAAAATAGATAAAGCACACTTTGCTAATTATGCCAATATGATTTACTGAATATTTTAGTATAATGAATTTTTATTGCATTTTAGGGCTCTGGGGGATATTCTTTGGTTGTGTTCTTTTAAGTTGCATGCAATGCACAGAATATTAGATATCATTTAAATTAGACTTCATTAAATGCACCTTTTTTGTTAATATAAAAATTGACAATTACATTCAGACACTTTTTCGCAGAAGCTCTTGTTTCCTCAGCTCAACCTGTGTAGAACTTTGGTCCTCTTATTCTAAGGTATTTGAATTGCTGGAGAGTTCACTTATTGGGGAGAGGGTTTGGAAAGTAGAAGTGTCAGAGGAGAAGGGCAACCTCATCCCATCAGTGGGTAAGTGCTTTGAGTTCTGGCTGTTGAGTTTTTCTTTCCCTTTAGATGTTTCTAACTGGAATGAGCCTCTGGGCCCCGAGACCCCAACTGCATGGGGAAGGAAGGCACGTAGAGATACCTGCTCAGGACAGAGAAGGGTTTGCTGGCTGTTTGTCATCCCTCATTTGGGGTGACATCCCTCGTTTGTTATAATATTGCTCTTATTTTCCTTTCATTGTTAACTATAGGGGCTCTCATGGAACCATCAAATTTCAAAGCTAGCTAAAGGGATTTCTTCCATGTTTTATATTTGAGGGTGAAGAGATTTGTCTGTTTCTTGACACAGAGAAGATGCTCCATAAGTTCCTTTAAAACTGAGCTGACCTTAACTGCTGAAACAACACCTGAGACACTTTTCCTTTCTGTGGTGCCTTGCTGAATGTAACTCAGGGAGAGAGGGCTCTGTGCAGCTTGAAAATGTTTGCTACAGGAGTTCCATGGTCAGTTCACTTGATATTGGTGGGAAGAAAAAGGTGGTAGGAGGAAGGCTGTGTGACAGTGGGGCCGTGTCTGGTGATTGGTCGAGACAGTCAGGAGGTGACTTCATGATGGGATTGCTGAGAATTCTGGTATTTTCTCTACCCTAGAGTAGGTATCTTGATTGTTATTTTTATTACCTAGAGGGAGAAGGGATTTCGGATTTTCTTAATGTCCGTCTCCCCCCCCCCCCCCCCCCCCC
>PVJD01004820.1:30713-54071 GCA_004026545.1 Mormoops blainvillei | reverse complement strand
GATCCAGTTCCTGGGCCCCTGATTATATCAACCAGTGCCAGGGGTTAGGGAGAGCACATGGCCCTGGCCATGTGCACAGCATTGGCTGCAGCGAGAGCATGGAGTCCTGAACCTTGGCCCAGGTGACTGCTGCCCTTCCTCTGTATCTCACTCGGAAGGAAACCAATTGTGGAAGCTGGGCAGCCAGAACATGTTGACTTTGGCAGTGAGAGCTGCTAGGTCTTAGCTCACAGTGTGACCTAATATGTAAGGCTCTGCTTAGAAACATGCATGCACACACATGTACACACATTTTCTTTCTCAACACTGACCTCTCTGTGTTTTCCTTCACAGCTCTGCTTCTTCCTTCCCTGTTTTCTGTTTAAGCTCAGAGTCCCTGCCTTGGGCCTGGGTTGAAGCTCCTGTGGGCTCCATGGGCTCCCTGCCTGAAAAGCACTAGAAAAATAGTTAAAGAAGGGAACTGAGAAAGGGTTCTTTGGAAGTCAAATGACACTTTTCTTTAAAAGCTTCTGACTTTGTTGACCTTTTGTTAATGGGTAGTTACTTTATTAGAAAAAATCTTGTCCACATCTGAGGAAGGTAGCAGCCTCCGTCTGGATTGTGGGTGTTTTTGGAGGGCAGGAAGGCAGAGAGCTAGAGTGAGTCGAGGGCAGTGTTTTCCCTGGTCTCTAGTCTCTGGTCTCTGTGGGAGCAGATGCTCAGTTGATGGTGGCCTCAGCTTAGTGGGGCATCTTACATGTGGTATGTGAACCTACAGACTCCCACCACCATCTTTTATGAGTCTTCTCCTTTGTCTGTTTCCTTCATCTCCTGGATGTGGTCAGACCCCAAACTCATTCTTGTTCATTTTTTGTTAGTGAAAACCAGTGTTCTAAACACTGCATCATAGTGGCCGACCCAATACCACCTTAGAGACAGATGACTTCATGAGAATATCACGTGATGATCGGGTAACTGTACCTGTATGACTAGGTTTAATGATGTACCTATCTTACGTTAAATTCTGCCCTGTAGCAGAATAGCAAACAATATTATAAAGTTAGACTGAAATTGAGAATTGAACTGAAAGATGCCAATTTAGATGTGACCGGATTTTATGAAACCCTACGCAATCCTAGGGCATTTTAGCATGGTGATACCATATTTTAAACTTCAGTGTTACAATTAAAATTTCCATTAACATAAAGACCAGTTTTCCTGTTCTTTTGAAAAGTTTACTGTCTTACCTCCCACCATACCCTCTACCCCCATGTATTTTCTGTATGACACTGGGCAGAGCAGTACAGAGGATCCATAGGAACACTGTTGTAGCATCTGGAGAAAGAATGGAGACAAAGTATTGATAGGCATATCTCTAATAGAATTGTTTGTGAATTGAATGCTGGAGCCTGTTGAATTTGGGCTTTATTGCAGCCCAGAGACTGGTCTAATACCACGATCTCATAGATAGTCTTTGAGCCTTTGAGTGTTATGGATATAAACTGGGGGGTAGGTTGAGATTTGCCTCCTAACTTGGGGTGGCACAGCTGAGAAATCCTATTTTGAGTGTTTTTTTTTTTAATAGGAAATCTATAATCAGGTGTGTAAGCTCTTCTAACCTCCTTAAACTAAAACCTTACTTTTTTTTTTTTTTTAACATTCCATTTCTTTGTGTTTGAGGCTCTTTTTAAGTTGCCTGGTACCTGACCTGCCTTGCAGGCCATCTCCCTGGCATTCTTTACCTGATGATTGCTGTTCTTCTAGGTTTCTGTTCAAAGGATCTTTTGTTGGAACCACCTCACTGGAGGCTGGGTTGCGGCTTCTGTGTTTCTTGTAGTTGTCCTGCACTCCCCACCCTTGGCAGAAGTCCCACCGAAGAACTACCTGTTGAGTTGTCTCTTCCTGTAACTCTTAAGGTCTGTGAGAGGCATTTATTCCATGAGACACCTTCACTTATGTTCCCTTTTCCCCTACAATACCCAAGAAAATAGCATTTTCCACATTTTTATTATAAGATTCTAGGCCTCAAAGATGTTAAATATTAGATTTTTCAAGGCTCCATAGCTGATGAATGGCAGAGTGAGTGTTTGAGACTTGGGGTCCTTCTTACAGTAACACAAGAGATGACTGTGTTACCAGTTGACTTTAGGGAAGATATCAATAGAAGAGAAGCAGGTGGGAGGGGAAGGGTGGTGGGAGTAAATTGAAGGGGTTACGCTATGCTGCACAGGGTTGCTCTAGCCACTGGAATTCCCAGGACCCTCTTTTAAACTTGTAACCACACTTGTGTTGCAGGCAGGTGTGCTCATCTTTGGGGAAAGTATATGTGTGGTGAGAAGGTCAGTCAGTGTAAGTCCTATCACTTGTTGCATCCAGAGCGAGACCTGGAAACAGAATATAGAATTACAGCATACTCATAGATATTGTGGGTTTGATTCCACACCACTAAATTAAAGTGAATATAACAAAGCAAGTCACACGAATTTTTTGGTCTTCCAGTGCATATAAAAGTTATATTTACACTGTACTGTAGTCTGTTAAGTGTGTAATAGTATTAGTTTTAAAAAACAATGCACATACCTTAATTTTCAACTAGTTGTAATCTTTTTTGTTGGAGGAGCATCTTGCCTTAATGTTGATGGCTGCTTACTGATCAGTGTGGTGGTTGCTGAAGGATGGGGCTCCTGTGGCAATTTCTTAAAATAAGACAGCCATGAAGTTTGCCATGTTGACTTCCTTTCATGAATAATTTAAGGATAGCATAGGATGATGTTTGATAGCATTTTACCCATAGTAGAACTTCTTTCCAAATTGGAGTCAATCCTCTCAGACCCTAATACTGCTTTATCAACTAGGTTTATATAATATTCTAAATCTTTTGTTGTCATTTTAACAGTTTTCACAGCAATAGTAATAGTTATGGTGATCACAGATCAGTGTAACAAATATAATAATAATTTAAATGTTTGAAATATTGTGAGAATTACCAAAATGCGACACAGAGACACAAGTGAACAGGTGCTGTTGGAAAAATGGCACCGATAGACTTACTTAGTATAGGGTTGCCATATGCCTTCAGGTTATAAAATAATGCAATATCTGTGAAGTGTAATAAAATGAAGTATTCCTAGAAAAAAAAAAAACCCTGTTAACTGCTTCACCAAAAACCCTGTTTATGGTGAAGCCTATTTTTAAAAAAAAATTTATTTTCCAATTATGGTTGACATTCAATATTATTTTATATTAATTTCAGGTGTTCAGCATCGTGGTCAGACAATCATAATTTAAAAAGTGATCCCCTCTATCTCAGGTACCCACCTAGCATCATTATTGTTATTACAGTATTAGCGATTATTATTCCCTGTGCTGTACTTTACATCCCCTGACTGTTTTATAACTACCAATTTGTACTTCTTAATCCCTTCACCTTTTACATTCCACATCCCCCCACCCCTCATTTTCTTTTCTGTACCTATGAGTCTGTTTCTGTTTTGTTTGTTTGTTTATTTTGTTCTTTAGATTCTGCATACAAGTGAAATGATATGGTATTTGTTTTTCTGATTTATTTCACTTTGCGTAGTGTACTCTAGGTCCATCCAGTTGTTGCAGATGGTGGGATTTCATTCTTTTTTATGACTGAGTATTATCTCATTGTAAATAATGTACCACAACTTTTTTATCCACTCCGTCTGTTGATAGACCCTGGGGTTGCTTCCATATCTTGGCTGTTACAAATACTGCTGCAGTGAACATAGAACTGCTGTCCCTTTTCAAATTAGTGTCCTGTATTTCTTCAGATATATACCCAGAAGTGCAATCACTGGGTCATAAGGCAGTTCATTTTTAAGTTTTAAAGACTGTCTCTATTGTTTTCCATAGTGACTACACCAGTCTGCATTCTCATTAATAGTGCACGAGGGTTCTCATTTCTCTGTACCCTCACCAACACTTTGTTGACTTATTGATGATAACCATTCTGACAGGTGTGAGGTAATCTCATTGGGTTTTTAAAAATTTTTTTTATTTTTTATTCTCACCCAATAATTTATCAGCCTGAGCCTTTTTTCCCCAAGTTAAATGGAAGGTGGAGTTTTATTGTATGAACAAAGGAGTTAATTTCTTTGCCCTGAATGTGTTGTCCAGTGCCCCTTACATGGGTGTGTTGGGGGCATTTGTCCTTGGGGTTGGGGCAATGACCAGTGGAAGTCACCACACTGCAGCCTACTGGACTTCCTGAGCTTCATTCTTGCTTTCTCTCTTCAAACCTCTGTGACCATATCATCTTTTATTTGTCTTCTCCCAGCTGCTCCTTTTGGTTCTTTCCTTATGTGCCTATGTTTCCCAGGGTTCCCTTTGAGGCCCTTTTCTTTCATGTCTTCTCAGGGCTGCCCACTTCTCTTTTGCATTCTGATTCTTTCTCCTGGAGGGCATCGCTTCTTGTTAGGGCACACTATATCTTTGGTTGCTTAGTGGTAGGGTCGTGAGCTCCAGGGAGGTACGTATGCCTAGCTTCGTTAAAGAAGTCATCCCTGCAGATGCCACATCTGCTCTCCTACCTCTGCGCTGTCCTTTTCTGGTTTTTGTCACCCCCCTTCTACCTGCCCCAAGACCTTAAGCACCAAGGATTTCCTTACTGCAGCTGTCCTGTTTCCATGGCTCATGGAGTTGCCTTCAACCTGAAACTGGAGGGCAACCAAGCCTGGGACTCGTGCTGTCACTGCTCAGCCAAAAAGCAGACACTGGGATTGGATTATAATTGCACTTTTATTAATATCAGAGGTTAGCAGCCTGAGAACATAGTGGGTAGAAACCCTAACATCCACCTTACCTTAAGCTTTCAGAAGAAAGTTTATATAGGAGGAACATGGGATCTTGGGAGGGGGTTATTCCTAGGGGGAGCTGAAACTTGCTGTTGCTGTTGGGAGGGGGAGCTGAAAGGGGAGTTGGCAGCTTCTTCCCAAGCAGGCTCCTTTTGATGCAGGGTTATCTCTCCTGTTTGCACTAGAATTTCTCTCTTCCCCCTATGCCTGTGGTTTATGGCCAGGGAGGTTATGCATTCTTTGATTAGGGTAGGTAAGGTTTTATGATTCACCAGCTGGCTGTAAATTGCTCAAACTGTTTGGCCTTGTTTAATATTTTTATCCCAGTTTCCCAATTCCACTTGCCCAGGAATTTTCCTAGCTTCTTACTATCCTGTATCAATCCCACACTCCCCTCTCCGGGCTGCAAACTTCTGCTTCTCCTCCAGAACAGCCTACAAGTCTAGGAGCACATTGGGTGGTTTGTAATTGGCTCCACCCTCCCCCATGGGTAGTGTTGGTGAGGCTATATTCTCTAGTGGTATGGAGTGTGTGCCTCTGCCATTGTGGGTAGCCTGGGGATATTTCTGTGCTTTGGTTGGAGGTGCGGGAATAAAACGTGTTTGACCTTCATGCGTATGCTGAACCCAGAGTAACTGGGTCTGAAGGGCTTCCAGCTTCCAGCACTAATGTCTTGCTGTGTGTTTATAATTAAGAAACAGAAAACAAAGTGCTAACTGGATTTAGAACCTTGTTGATACTATGGTGCAAGTTTTTTGGGGGACCTGTTGAGATTCACTGTAATGCATCCTATATATGTTGGTGAGTGCTGGGAGAACAGGAGAGGAATTTGAGCCCTAAGTGCTGGAGGCGTCTGGGCTAGTCTAGAAGATACTTTGGAATTTCCAGTAGCACATTTTTGTTGTTGTTATTGTTTGTTTTTGTTTTTAAGATATTATTTATGTTTAGAGAGAGGGGAAAGGAGGGAGAAAGGGAGAGAAACATAGATGTTGACAGAGAAGAAACATCGATAGGTTGTCTCTTATATGCTCCCTGACCAGGGACCAAACTCAAAACCCAGGCATGTGCCCTGACCAGGAATCGAATTGGCAACTTTTTGCTTTGTGGGACACTGCCCAACCAACTTAGCCATACTGGTCTAGGCAGTAGCATGTTTTCTGTGCAGTCATTAAGTACACACCTTGCCTTGAACCGAATCAAATCTGTCCTTAGGAAGCAGGCTAGGAAAGTTAGTTTGTAAAGAGAGGCTCCTGTAAATAGCTGTTGTACAGATGTGCATTACAAAATATTTCTCTTCCCTTTATTACCTAAGTAGGGCATATATTATAGGCTAGTGAAAATTATTTGAGAGCACAGATTTGGCGGGGAAAATACTCTGGAAGTCATTTAGAAATAACCGTAGAGAAATAATTAAATGGGAGAAGTTTTTGTTCAGATCTATCCTCCCCTTTTGCCTCAGCAGCCTTACCAGATTAATCAGTGGATGGTTGTTCAGAAGAGCATGTGAAAATGGCCTTGAGCTGTGGTCTTGACTGTGACCGGGGTGGGGTACAGACAGGAGAGACTAGTAGATGTTTCTTTTTGGAAGTCTGATTTCAGTTTTACTTAAAAAACAAACTACTTTTATGGTGATCACTCTATTGCTAATGCATTAACATTACCCACTCTAGAGAAAAGAAGGTCGATCAGAAGTCAGTAGTATATTTACATGGTGCCCTCTTACTGGGGAGCATTTTGAAAATCAAATCTCCATCCATGTGGAAACATGAAGTCTTGGCTCCTCATAATAGCTCTGTGAGATTGGGAAAGGAGAGCTTGCAATTGGTCTCTCGGCTCTTAAAAATACCACCCCTCTGGGATGAAGTCTCCAATAATGGTCTTATGGTCAGGATTCAGAACAGTGACTGTATCTGTGTCCTTTCTTGGGAGGGGCCTTGGGGCCATATCTGCTTTTAGGATTGCTTGTTGGCCTCTTGTAGGGCAGCTCTTCATTCTCTTATGTTTTGCACCAGACCCTTGAAACTGATCCTCAGTTTTCTGAAGGATACCGGAAGAACAAAATAACATGTTGTGGCCATTAATCTTTTAAAGCAAAGTTTTACATGGGAGCCTTAACAGGTTTATATATTTTTCAGTGTTTTCAGTGAAGGTAGTGCCTTCCTTGCCTTTGGCTCCCTTCCCACAGTTCCATTTTCTTTATTGGCAGAGATTGGTATTCTCAGAAGCTTTTGCTCAGAACTCAGTGCTTAGGCCTAGGTGTCTGAGGAGAACTCAGTGGGCCCTGGCTCCCACACTCGAGCCTCCAAGGATTGTTGCCAGCTTCTTACCTCTTGAGACGTTTATGGCATTGTTGTGTAAACTGTTGACTCCTGAGAAGACTCTTTTCCTTAAATAAACTTGTCCCCTCAGTAATGCCTGACCGACGACGGCTTTTTTGTTTCCTGTTGAGTTCCACTCGTACCTGTGTTGTGGTTTGGCTTGGGCTCTTCTGTCTTACAGTCTCACTCCTGTCTGTGCCCTGTGACACAGACATGCCCTAGGTTGGAGCTCTGGGCCTCAGTTTACCTATGTACTATGATTTATTGGCTTCTCCTGAGCTGGCTTCCTTGCTCTGAGCTTGGCTCCCTGAAACAGCATAGACCTAGACCCTCCAGGAAGCCAGATCAGGAGAGACATGGTCTCAGATTTGGCTGGGACCTTCAACCCCTGAGCTCTTGTAGGGCCATGTCAAGACCAGACAGTAAGGAGGGCACACGGTGATTGTTAAAGTCTTTTTGTCTGAGGCTTTGTCTGTTCTGAGTTGGCACATGTCAGGTAGCCCTGCGAGATGTGGGCTCTACCTGCCCCTGAGGAGTTTTTTCTCAAGTGTTTTAGCTGAAAAGTTGAGGAACATTTCATGTAGTATAATTCATAGTATCTCTGTGTATATTAAGGTTAAAAGTCTTATTTCAGATTAATTACTGTCCCAGTTGTCTAGGTGACCTCCTGGGCCAGTGCCCAGTTAAAGGCTCTGGGGTTGAGGCCTCAGGGCCTTCTCCAGACATTATTCGGAGGCAAGAGGAGATTCAATCAGAAGGTTTGTGGCGATGTCTCTAGCATGTTTTCTGCACTTCCCCTCACTTCACGAAGTATCACCTTTTCCAGAGAACTTTGAGTCACCCCTTCTAACATCACTTCACTCCTTCTGTTCCCTCTCTGTAATCTTAGCTCTTGAGGCTTGTTTCAGTCATGCATGCTTGGGACCTTTAGAGTTTGTTAAATATGTTTGTTTCAAATTGTTGTCAGTTTAAAGCAAATAACAGATAACTTGTTGGTTAGTGTCCAGGGGTTGTAGATAGAGTCTGGAACAAACAGGATATGGGATTAGCAGGGAATAAGACTACTACCAGGGATTCATTCTATCTTTTCACCTCCACGTTTCTCAGTAGAATTAGTTCAGACATCTGCCCAGCAACTTAAAGAAGCATTCTGTCTCTGGTACCTTACTGTGGCTCAAGAGTGCATGGTTAAATAGAAATTAATATCAGTAAGGTAACTCCCATTTTTTTCCTACAAAGAGCTAGTTAAAATAAAGTGTAGGTATCCAAACATAATAGACATATGTTTAATAGCCATAATCTGCTTTCCTTTGGAAAGGGCAGTTTTTTGTGCAATGAGTTGTAGAAATCTTGCCTTTATTCTAAGAGTTATGCTATGTAGTGTCTTTTACAGAAATTATATTTTCCTATTATTGAGGTAGTTTATGCACATTGGAAAAAACTTAAGTACTATCAGTTTGCCATGGCTGCTGCGCGCGCGCGCCCCCCCCCCCCCCCCCCCCCCACTGGATAGGGAAAACAGCAGAATTTATTCTCCCACAGTCCTGGAGGCTAGAAATCGAGACTAAAGTGTCAGCAGAATTGGTTCCTTCTGGCACTGAGGAGAACCTGTTCATGCCTTTTTCCTAGTCCTACTGGTTTGCTGCCAATCTTTGATGTTCCTTGGCTTGTAGGACGTCATCCCATTTCTGCTTCCATCTTCACATGGCGTTCTCCCTGTGTGTGTCTGTCTGTGTCCAAATTTTCCCTTTTTATAAGGAAGCCAGACATACTGGGTTAGAATGCACCCTATAATGATCTCATATTGACTACACCTGCGGTGACCCTATTTCCAAATAAGGCTATCATATTCTGAGGTACTGGGGGTTAGGATCCCAATATGTCTTTTTTGGGGGGGATACAATTGAACTGATAACACTTAGTAAATGAAGTTAAATATAAAGAAAATAAAAATGTGTAATCCCATCAGTCAAAGATAAACATCTAAATCGACAATTTTGAATATGTCACATAATTTTCGCAAAAATAAAAATCACTGTATAGAAAGTTTCATATTCTGCATTTTAAAACTTAGCATTAATTTCCCATGACATTAATCTTCAAAACATGACCTTTAATAGTTTTGTAACATAGGAAGAAATTTCCAATGTGCCGGGAAAAATTTTTATTTTCACATTTTCTGGAGAAGGGACCGTGTTCACTTGCACCTTGGTTTCTTCTCCATCTTAGTGGGAGCGCACAAGACATCAGCACAGTTAGTAGGTGCTTTGTGAGGCTGGGCGGAGGTCACTTGAGCTTGTGTGCGAACCTCAGGAGGTCAGAGACAGTGTGAAAAGCTGATCTGGAGGTTTGAGGGGTATCATGAGGTGGGGTGCCTGGGCAGCTGGCTGGGTAGGGGCCAGGGCTGGGGCCAGGCATTGTCTGGGCTGTTCCTGATAGGGGCCTGCCTCGGAAGAGATTGTCATTATTATGTAAATCAGTCATTCTGTTCCTTGGGGCCCTCTCCTGAGACCTCAGTTCTCCCTGGGAACTGACCCAGTACTGTGAGCCTGTCCTACTGCACATTTTGTTTTTCTGGCAGGAGGATCACCCCCTCCCCTCCTTTTTTTAACAGACTATTTTCTAGAGCAGTTTTAGGTTCATAGCAAAATTGAGCAGAAGTACAGAGATTTCCCATATACATCCATATTCCCAATCTTCCCAATTATCAACAATCCCCCACCAGAGTAGTACATTTTTTATAATCGACGAACCTACACATCATCACCCAAAGTTCACAGTTTATATTAGGGCTTACTCTTGGTGGTGTACACTGTAAGGGTTCATTGTATCATCCTACAGAGTAGTTTCACTGCTCTGAAAATCCGCCTGTTCATCCCATCCCTTTAATTCCTGGCAATCGCTGATCTTTTTTACTGTCTCAGTAGTTTTATCTTTTCCAAAGTATTGTATGGTTGGAATCCTACAGTATTTAGCCTTTTCATACTGGTGTCTTTCAGTTAGTAAATATGCATTTAAGATTCCTCCATGTCTTTTCATGGCTTGACAGCTAGGTTTTTTTTTTTTTTCAGTGCTGAGTAATACTCCAATATGTGGATGTCCTACAGTTTTTTTTTATCCTATTCACCTACAACAGTGCATCTTGGATCACTTTTCAGTGCCTCTCTGGTCTTTTCTGATGGAGAAACAAACAATAAACAAAACTTCTTGCTGACCTCTGAACTCAGTTCTGGCCTCTGTGTGAACTGCCTGGAAGAGAGGGGTTATTCCTGCCCCAAGCTTGTGCTGTCTTATGCCTCCAGCTGGTTCCAGGAGCCCTGGACTGTGATAGGAGGACATTCCTTACAAATGATACAGTCCTCTCTTCAGGAAAAACCTGAAACACCTTGCGTGGAAACCATTGTGACAACATTTAGACACTACATAGTTGGTGATGAGAGAGAAAGAGAAAGGATGTCCTTAGGCTGTAGTCTCTCTGGAGTGTCTAAGGAGCGCATACCCAGTTCAGAGCGATTCCTGAGGCCCTCTCTGGGATTCCTTGGGAAATGTATGCCACTGTGTTCCTTTGCCCACACCACTTAATTTTTCTTCCAGAGACTAGACATGCTTTTCTTTATTTTTAATCCTCACTTGAGGATATGTTTTATTGATGAGAGGGAGAGACAGAGAGACAGAGACACTGGTTGGTTGCCTCTTGCCTTGATTGGGGGTTAAACCCACACCTTCTGGCGTATGGGACGATATTCCAACTGAGCCACCCAACCAAGGCTGCAAATACAGTTTTAGTTGTACTCACTAAGTTAACACACACAGGGCCTCAGGACCTTTTCTGGTCATTTTTGAAAGTCAGCTCTGCACACTGATTCAGCAGCAGAATTGCAGCTGAGGGACCACCCCCACCCGCGCCCCCGCCATCACCGCATCCTACCAACCAGAGTAAACATCCAGGGGTGAAGGACTGTGTCCTGGGCTGGTAGCCCGCCAGTTTGGGATGACTTGGAACTAGTGCATATTTAGCCTGCTCCTGCAGCTTCCCCTCAAGGCTTTTATCCTTGTCATGCACATAACATGATTCTGGATCCTTTCCATTTTGATGTTCAGGGGCCATTACTGGGTCTGGGTCTACAAAAGGAGGCTGGGAAGTTTGAAATAGAGTGTCTTGCTAAGCAAAAGGGACCAAGTGCTGGTCATACCTCAGCCTGAGGCAAACAGACCTCGTACGTACCCTGTTCCCATCCCATTGGCCAGCTGGACACACTGCTGGTCTTCACATATCTCAGTTGGGGGTGGCTGTATTTCCTTTTCCTGAAGAAGGAGTATGGACAGCGGAAAGATCCACCTGGTGCAACCTGCCTCTGCTCCTAACATGGAATAACACCACGTTGGGCATCTGGAATTGTCCCAGGGAGATGGTCAGAAAGCTGACACTTCTTTGGGAGAAATGCTCAGATTTTGTATATGTGTATATCATTCCTCTCTCCTCATCTGGTTGACAGCATTTATGGTGGGGTCCATGGAGCAGGCCACACAAATTAAATTAGGGTCTTGTCACGTGTGAGGTCTGGGCAGGGTCTGTGAAGGAAGTGGGGCCCTGGACTAGCCATCTCTCTTGCATACCCATGGGTCCGGGGCCCAATCCTCACACTTTTTCATCTCAGGAACTCTTTATTGATTTTAGAGAGAGAGAGGAAGAGGGGTGGGAAGAGAGAGGAAGAGGAGGGTGAGAGAGAGAGACATCTGTTTGTTCCACTTATTTATGCATTCGTTGGTTAATTCTTTTTTTCCTATTTAAAAATTATTTTTATTTTTCAAATGCAATTGACATACGATATTACATTAGTTTCAGGTATACACCGCAGTGATTAGACATTACATAGCTTACTAAGTGAGCATCCCAATAACTTTTGCACCACACATAGTTATTAGAATATTACTGACTGTATTCCTTATGCTGTGTTTTGTCCCCATGACGGTTTTCTAACTACCAATCTGTACTTCTCAGTTCCTTCA
Source organism: Mormoops blainvillei (assembly GCA_004026545.1). Lineage (NCBI taxonomy): Eukaryota > Metazoa > Chordata > Mammalia > Chiroptera > Mormoopidae > Mormoops > Mormoops blainvillei. The sequence continues at coordinate 41,944 of PVJD01004820.1, read as the reverse complement.
CTTTTTTTTTTTTTTACCTGTTCCCCCAAACCCCTGACCCCCAATCTGGTAGTTGTCAAAATGTTCTCTGTATCTATGAATCTTATTTCTGTTCTACTTCTTCATTTATTTTGCTTTTTAGATTCAGTTGTTGTTAGATATGTATTTATTGCCATTTTATTATTCAAATTTTTTAATCTTTTTTTTCTTCCTAAACAAGATCCTTTAACATTTCATATAATACTGGTTTTGTGGTGATGAACTCCTTTAAGAGGAATTGCCTGGGACTACATAAGTCCTGTGTCTCACTCAACCACAATCCCCACTGTTTTTTTTACAGCCAGAAGTTATGGGACTTCTCTTTCTGGCACTGGAACCCCGGGCTGGGGGAGCCTGGGACCCCTCTCTCCACAAGGGGGACCTCTGCAGCTAAGATATCCCAGTTTTCATCTGCCACACGTGGGTGTGGGTCCAGCCCATTCCATCTCTCCACTTCCAGTCTTGATGTGACTACTTCGTTAATGCCCTAGTTGTAGGACTTCCGTTTAATCACATTTTAGGTAGTTCTGAATGATGGCTGTTTTGAAGTTGTAATTTTCATGTAGTTGTGGGAGGAGGCTAGTACTGCATTTACGTATGCTGACACCTTAACTGGAAGTCTAAGCTTGTCAGTTTTTACAAAAATGCATGCTGGGAATTGGGAAGACGTGACATCTTAACAATATTCAATGGTCTAACTCAGAAACAGAGTGTGTTTCTCCATTTACTTGGGTCTTCTTTAATTTCAGCTCTGTTCTTTATTTTTTAGTGTTTGAGTCTTTCACATCTTCAGGTTTATTTTTAAGTATTTCATATATTTTGATGATACTATTTTTAAAAAATTATTTATTTTTTATTTTTCCCCATAATTGGTTGATTCTTGTATGTTCCCTGACCGGGGATCAAGCCTGAAACTTTGGTGTATCAGGACGATGCTCTAACCACCTGAGCTACCCGGCTAGCACTCAGAAACTCTTTATGTTGTAAGTATTGAGGACTCCAAAGAATTTTTGTGTTTTTGTGTGTGTGTGTATAAACTTTATTTACTAGTGACAATAATAAACCCATTGCATATTACTCTAAAAGAACACATTTTTTATTAAAAATAACTTATTTTCCAAAACAAAAAATTGGTGATTGTCATACAACATATTGCTTTGGTTAAAGTATACAAAGAAATCATGTAGTTGTAGGGAAGAGTATTTGAATAGCTTCTTGACATAATTTTGGAGGTTTTCTTTGATACAACAAATGGTCACTTGGGGAAAAGGTTAATGGCAGCCTGGAACCTCCATTGAGTCATGGACTGTTCCTTTTTAGCTACCTTTAAACCTGTTGTCTTTCCCTATACTGTGAGATGATCTTTCACAGCTGTGTTTGGTTTGCTGCGTTTTATAGATCTGCCAGGTGCTGATGTGCTTAACATTACTGTGACAGAGACTTTTGTTTCTGTTGCCACCCCCTCATTAGAAGAACCTTTAAGCCACCAGAAACTCTCTGCTGACAGTGCAGTTTTTTTCAAAGTTTTAATATCTGACTGAATGTTTGAATTTTAATATTGACAATAAGTTATATCAGGCGTTTTCCTTGAACTGGTAGTTTCATTTGTTCATTTTCCAGAAATGATCTGCAAAATACCCATATCTGAATAATTGGAGTTTGCATATCAGTCATTGTTTTACAGAAAAATTATGCTCCCTGAAATAGTGCTTTGCTGGAGAGACCTGTTGTATTTGGTACAGATCAGAAATGCTTCATGCACATTCTATAATTTGTCATAGGATATGAAAAATTAGGCAAGACTAGGGTTTAATGAAACTAACAGTTACTGCTTCATCGTTGAGATTGTTAAGCGAATTGAACCATCACCTTTGCATCATCAGTACAAATATCACCCCAGCTAGAAAGGCAGTGTTATGGAAAAAAGTTTCAGAAGAGTTACAGGGATCCCCAAGGGTTCTTGGACAACACTTTGGAAACAGCTGTACTAAGAGAAAAAATGAAGCTGAACAAATTATGTCAGCCTAAATGCTTATGAGTAACTCAACATTTTACAGCCTCAGGAGAATCTGATTATGTCTGTTCCCTCCCCTGGGGCCATAGCTCACGAATTTGTGTGCATTTTCAGAAGGGGATCCTTGGCAGTGAGCACCCGCCCTGCAGTCATGGAAATGTAAAAACTGGCTCCCATTTAAAGTGGGTCTGTGTATGTGTCCTGGGTGTGTGCTCATACATACACTCAGCACATCCTCAGTTTCAGGTTGGCTCCCTAGCTGTTTGTCCTTTGATCTTGTTTTTGGTTGCCTACCGGTAGCTAATGGACTGAGCCCCACAGTGCAGGCTGGGTTCTTGAGTGATAGCCTGGTTTTAGGGGCATCACTCCACTCCAGGGGTAGGTTGTTGGGTGAGGTCCAGTGCATTCCTCTGGCAGCCAACAGCCTTTCCCTGGGGCTCATCCAATTTGCTAGCACAATTCTTCCTTTTAAGAAGGTGCCTCAAAATTGACTGTGTATCTCATATTTTTAAGACCCTTGATTCTCTTGGATTATTTCAGTTATGTTGCCTCTCGGCTCACTTTAATCTTGTCTTATAGTTCAGCATGGTCACATGATTTAAACATTTGTCTTTACGTTTCTAAATTTTGTAGATCTTTTAAGATGATCCAGACTGCAGTGGCTTGAAATATATTATTACATATTTGCTAATTTGGAGAACTTTTTAAAGTTATGGAGGTCTTTATACTCAACTTTTATTAGTCATTAAAAAATTGCTACCTCTGAATCGGCTGCAGTGAGACCTTGAAACAGACTTTCTAATAATGCTAGAGCTGCTTTAATTGGAAATGAGGACTCCTGGGTTTTTCTCTCAATAACCTCTTTAGACCATTTATTATTAAATTAAGAAATACAGTCCTATCAGCATTTTTACTGGAGCTCTTTATCATAAGATACAACTTCTGTATATGAAAATGACCTTTTTCAGTTTTTATTGAGATGAGGAGAAAATACTCTTAATTTTTCTGTCAGAGGCATTTTCTTCCAAGATCAGACAAGATCAGGCTCAGTAAGTGTGGTTCGGTCGACAAACACCAGTGTGTGGTTGCCTCTCACACAATTCCCAACCAGACATCTGGGCTGCAACCCAGGCCTGTGCCTGACTGGGAATTGAACCAGTGACTCTTTGGTTCTCAGGCCGGCACTCAATCCACTGAGCCACACCAGCTAGGGTTGGAGGTATTTTCATATTAAGAGAAGTTTCTTGATTGTTTTAGAGTGGTATGGCTGGTTGGAGGACTCAAGGCCAATTGTTTTCCATGACCTGAAAAGTGACTGGGATTGCAATTTTAGGATGTGCTACATTGTGGAAAGAACTAGGCTGAGAGCTCCTGCTGTGTCCCGTGGACCTTTTGGCTTGCTCTCATCTATGAATTGGACTGTGCACGTAGCTGCCAGGTGCTCTCTGTGGAAGCTCACTCTGCATCTGGGACATGGTGAAAGAAGCCGAAGAGTAGCAGTAGCATACCTGTGAATTGCTAGCATTGCTGGGTTTGCATATCCAACAGAGGATCAGCATCACCCACTTCCATTTTCAACAAATGTCGTTTTGAGCTTTCCTTATTTGTAGCTGTCAGAATTAAATTAATCTCTATTATAAGAACTTTCTTTGTGATCCTGTTTTGGAATACATTAAAAAAATATCTACTCATGTAAATCAAAATAATAATTCTCACCGTTCAGTGTATTTCCTTCTGTTCAGTAAATATTTAACACCTGTTATGCACAAGCTGCTATGTTTCCAGGATGAAGAGTAATGACACCTGGAATGCTTACTGTCTGTCAGAATTGGGCCAGCTGTTTCACCTTTGAATCCTTAAGGATCCTCTGACATGGACATTATTATTCCAGTTACAGAAGAAAATTTGAATTTTAAAATTTGTGTGGGACCCCACTCCTGCAGACGGAGGGCATGCTCTTCACGAGGCCATGTTGTCACTCATGAGCACAGCTGGATGAGGCTTACCTCCTGCTCTTAAGGCACTTACAGTCATGCAGTAAGATGCAAGGCCCACAGAGATATCAGCCAGAAGCTCCTGTGAGAGGGAGTGTGCAACGGGAAGAGAGGAGACTCCATGCCTCTTGAGGGTTGGGGTTGACAAAGGCTCCATCAAAGGCATTTCGGTGGGTTTTTGAGTAATAAATAAAATTAGAACAAATGGCCAAGGGGATTAGAAAAGGAATTCTGTGCGAAGAAAACAGAATGGACCTAGAGCAGAGTAGCTTGATGTGTCTCAAGTTTTGGGGTACAGGCAAGATTATAATGCCAGACCAAGGAGTGTGCTGAAAGGTGGTGAGCAGAAGCAGGTATTGGAAGAGGGATGTGGGGCAGGAAGCCCAGTGAGGCAGGCGTGAGGCCCTGTCTTATTTCCATGGCTGGTCTGGGTTGGAGGGCCCAACAGAAGGCTCCACAGAGTGTGGGGTTTGGGAAGCTGGGCAATTAGATCCTTGAGGCATGGTGTTTAGAAGGATGGCAATGTTGCTGTGGAGACAGGAGCGAGAGAAGACGCTGATGGGAGAAGCTGTGGTTTGGGCATGATGGATTTGAGGTACCAGTGGAAGGAGTGACTGGGATACCCAAAAGGCAGCTGAGAGGGACATACAGGGCTTGGGAGATAATTCAGGACAGGAAGTTTAGACCTGGAGCCCCCCATTTAGGGGGGGGAGGGTTGTGGACATACACATTTTCAGTTTCTGAATGTAAGATAAAAAACTGAACATCCATAAAAACAATTTCTTGCACTTTAACACCAATAGATTTCTTTGAATGGATTATGTGTCCTAGGTCATTTTCCTGTTTTGGGAAATAAGGTGCCTTATGTTCTAATCTGTATGTTATTACATATTTAAATCTCATAGTAAGCATAGCTTATACAGACTTAATGTTACCTTTATCCCATGCGATTTTAAGGTTTTAAAATGGCCTAAAGAAGCAATAACAGTGGTGCGCTTTAGACTGAAGCCTCCTCAGAAGAGCCCAGAATATCAGATTTAATTTCCAGATATTTGTGATGGGGCTTAAGAAGTTTGAAACCAATGTGATTTAGTAGTCATTTTTGTTTCAACTTGAAACACATCTTTCCTCTTTGTCAGTTACCCTAGCCCACCTTCCTGTAAGATTGACATCCTTCAGTTTTGTGGTATAAGGAATGGGACCAAGCGAGCCAGAACACAACAGAACAAATGAATGCAAGGAGTGGAAAGATTGCACTTTCCCCTGTGGTGAGTAGGACTAAATGGTGTCAAAACTTTGTTGCCTGAAGCCCTGGAATCTATAGGTTTATTCCAGATCTTTCGTGGCCTGCTGTATCAGGACGTTGAATGCATGGTAATGGAGCTAACCAAACTCCTGCCTTTGTCATCATGGCTCCGACCTTTAGGGGAAGTCTTTTTTCTAATTCAAATGACACATTTATATGCCACCAAAAAGTTTTTCCAGACCAACATGATTTGTTACATTCTCACTCCTCTTTGCCATTTACCCATGCCATGATATTTGCTTAAATAGGTAACCAGAAGGGTGGGAAGTGGTTGCAGGGTGGCAGGGAGAAGTTCTTTTGGGATGGATATGAGCTTATGCTTGTCTGGTGCTTTGAAATAATTGTGTAACTTCTTCAGAGTTGATGTTGAAGTGTTTTATGAATTAATTGGTTTTAAGGTCTATCAGTTGGAGGGGAGAGGAATAACTTGGTATCAAAGTGCAAATTGGATGAAGTCAGCCACTTGCTTAATTCACATGATGGGCAAGATCATTTATGGTGATTAGATACGCAGGGTCACTCTCCAGAGTGTTTTTTAGATTAGATAATGGGATTGGTTAAAATCTGTTGCCCATGTTCTTTTTTTCTAACATAGTGTTCAGAGAAAAGCGGCTTTGGGGGAGTTTTCTGTTCCAGGAATTAAGTGATTAAGAGGTACAGTCTCTGGGTTTATTGGAGGCCCTGGACATGGGGCTCTTGATGAGCTTCTCTGTGTTGCTGGTTCAGCTCGGTTAATGTGCATTCTAGATGGATTAAACATCAGCTGCTGCAGCTGTATTCTGAGGTGCAGTCAAGACGGATTTGTTTCTAATGCAGCCTGCGCATTGTCAGTGCTCAATAAATATTTCCTGAGTTAGGAACAGATCTCCTAAGCACCTTAGCCTGTGCTTCACTGCTTTTCTATAGCTTAGAAAATGGACCAAGAGGTCCATTGTGAAGTTCTCAAAAAAAGAGGATAATGTGTACTATTAACTATCCTTCAGCCAACCACACCAACCACGGGTGGAAAATATTTAGGAAAAAAATGTTAGGATATTGCTCATGGGTACTATGTACTTAGGCCTATGATGGTTGCTCTATGCTGAACATGTAGAGATTTTTTTTTCATAAACAATACAATATAACAACTATTTACAAAGCGTTTACATTATATTAGGTATTATAAGTAATCTAGAGATAATTTAAAGTATACAGGAGGATGCATGTAGGTTACATGCAAGTATCACTTCATTTTATAGAAGGAACTTGAGCACCTGCAGATTTTGGTATCTGCGGGGAGCCCTGGAACTAATAATTGAGGGACAACAGCATTCAGAAAAGGGTATTGAAATCTCTGATGATGTACATATGTATGTGGTTTTGTGTATTTCTCCTGCAGTTTGTTTTTACTTCATGTATTTTGAAGCTCAGTTACTAGGGGTATAAACATTTGAGACTTACATCATTGTAATCTACCTCTTTATTATTATGAAATGACCTTCTTATTCCTGGTGATCGTCTTTGTTCTGCAGTGAGTCTTAAAATAGCTACTCCTTTTTTTTTGACTAGTATTACAATGCTATATATATTCTTTCCATCTTTTTAAGTGTAAACTACTTGTCTTTATATTTAAAGAGGTTTCTTATAGGCAGCCTGGAGTTGGGTATTGCTTTTTAAAGAATCCCAACCTGACAGTCTTTCTCTTTCAGTGGGTGTTTAGACCATTTACAATTAGCATGATTAATGGTGTAATTAAGTTTAAATCTACTGCTGCATACCACTTTTACAGTATAAGAACCTTAAAATAGTGTACATCCATGTCTTCCCTACTAACCTCTCTCCTGTTGTTTTCTTATGTTTTACTTTTACATGTGCTTTAAACCCCATACTTCATTGCTGTTGTTTTTGTTTAAACCATTGACTATCTATAAAAGAAAAAGTCTGGTATATCTGCCTGCGTCATCGCCATTTCTGGTGCTCTTCATTTTTAGTGTAGATTCCTATTTCCATCCAGTGTCATTTCCCTCTGGCTGAAGGACTCCTGTCAGGATTTTTGTAGTATGATTCTGCTCATAAGTTCTTTCAGTTTTTGTATGTCTGAAAAAGTTTTTATTTCAGCTGTGTCATGAAATCACCTTTATTGAAATAACTCATCTGTTTTAAAGTGAATGATTTTTAGTGTATTCACATTGTCTTTGATTTTAGAAGAATTTCAGTGGGTGTTGAATCCCAGGTGACAAGTATTTTTCTTTCAGTTCTTCACAGATGCTGCTCCCTGGTTTTGTGCTCAGGTTGTTTCCAAAGAGAGCCTATTGTCATCCTCGTGTCTGTTCTTCTCCATGTGGCCTTTCTCTCTGGCTGCTCTTTTAAGATTTTCATTTTATCTCTGTAATGTGCCTTGGTGCAGTTTTCTTCATGTTTCTTTAGCTTTGGGGTTCATCGAACTCCTTGGATCTCCTAGTTTATAGTTTTCATCAAAATTTGAAAACTCGAGGGCCTTATTGCTTCAAATATTTTTTCTGTCTCTCACTCTCTGTGGGAACTCCAGTCACACATGTCTTCATTTGCCTGCAGTTGTCTCAGTTCACTGATGATGCTGTGCTCATCTCTCACAATTATCTATTCTCTCTGTTCAGCTTGGGGTGGTGGAGCTCACTCATCTTTTCTTCTGAATGGCTGTTTTGCTCTTAGTCCTATCCAGTGTGGTTTTCATCTCCCATGGTGTGTGTAGTTTTCACCTTTCCAAATTCATACTTTAATGTGTCTTCAGTTAAGTTTTTGAATACTGGGGAACTCAGTTATAGTAACTGTTCAATGGCTATGTCTGCTAATTTTGCCATCTGTCAATTCTGGGTTGGTTTCAATTGATTGATTTTTTTCTTTTTCTCATTATGTGTTGTATTTTCTTATTTTCATGCCTGGGTTTTTTCTTTTTAATGTACTTTTATTTTGGAAAATTTTTAGATTTATAGAAAAGTTATAAAGATACTAGAGAGTTCCTGTGTATCTCTCAGCCAACTTCCCCTAATTGCTAATGTCTTAGTAAAACATGGTATATTTGTCAGAGAAACCAGCATTGATTCGTTACTATGAATTACACTGCAGATTTCTACAGTTCTTACCTAATGTAACTCTGTCCCAGGATTCCATCCAGTACACTCCACTACATTTAGTCATCCTGTCTAGGACAGTTTTTCAGTCTTTCCTTGTATTTCGTGACCTTGACGGTTTTGAGGAGCACCATCTTAGGTATTTTGTTAGGATATCCTCCATTTGTATTTGTCTGATGTTTTCTCCTTAGACTGGGGTTTTGGTTTTGGAGCGCCTTGTCATGACATCCTGTTGGGGTGTGGGTTGTCACCATGACGTGTGTGGTGCTAACCTTGGCCATTTGGCGAAGGTCCCTGCCCTATGTATTTATTGTCCCTCCCCTCCTTTTAAAAAAGATTTTATTTTCAGCAAGAAGGGAAGGGAGGGAGAAAGACAGGGAGAAAAACATCAATGTGTGAAAGAAACAACAATTGGCTGCCCCTCACATGCCCCAGACCTGCAACTTGGCCTGCAACCCAGGCACGTGCCCTGACTGGAAGGTGAATCGGCAGCCTTTCAACCAGTGACCTTTCACTTTGGGGGATGATGCTCAACCCACTGTGCCACACTGATCAGGGTTACTATTCCCTTTTCATCCTCTGTCCTTCAAATGCCAGCACTAAATCCAGAGCATATGTGAGAGGAGGAGAAGGGCTATTTGTGTGGAAGATTTGTCTTTTCTGCCCATTTCTGTGTTCAGTTTTTTATTTACATCTGTATGGATTCGTGTATGCTCATTTTATACCATACTTTTACCCCCCGCCACCCCCCTTTTGGGGGACGGGTCGGATTGTTTCAGCTAACATGCTTGGGAATATCTGGAAGCCAGATGCTGTGATTTTTCCCTCAGTGGGCATTGCACAGTTTTGCTTTCTGTAAATCTTCCTGAACCTTGCTGTGGGAAGCAGTTTGTGTCCCTAAGGTTTGTGATTCAGGTAGGGCCTCCTCAGTTGTGAGCTAATGCTCCTCTGGCTGAGGCCTTCCTGACCTTCCACCTGAGCTATGACCTGGCTGATGAAGCCTGGCACAGACTCATCCTGGTTCTCTACCTGCCTGTGGGTCCGTCCCTGCTCACTGAAGACCCAAGTGGACCTTTACAGATCTCTGGATAATTTGAGGGTGGGGGAGGAAGAGAGAGAAGAAGAGTGGGGTGGGAGGGGGGCAGTAGAGATGTAGCATTCTGCCTTTTTAATCATCTTGTGGGCTTTTCTGTAACTATATTTGACAGATCTATATGCAAAGCAGAAACCGGTTCCATTCTGTTTCATGTAATTTTAAAATACATTGCTTCAGTTATATTATTAAAATGTAACCCATTTAGGAGGACAAGGAAACATGACCCCAAGTGCAGGGTGGGTCCTGGGCTGGAACATGAGGGTCAGACTGGAATAAGGTCTTTGCAGTTGTTCATAGCATGGTGTCATAGGTGTTTGCAATTAGAATATTTCCTTGTGGTTACAATGTGTTGTTGACATTGGGGAAGCTGAGTAGAAGGGTATATAGGAGCTCTGAACTTTTTCTACTTTTTTTTTTTTTTGGTTTGATTAAGTAGAGAATTTTTTATTGTATTTTTTCCATTACCATTTAGCTCCCTTATTCCCTCCCTGCACCCTGTAGTCACCACACTGTTGTCCATGTGCACAAATCCTTTTTCCTTTTTCCTTAGTCCCTCTACTCCCCCTACCCTCCCCACCCTTAACTATCATTCTGCTGTCTGTGAGTCTCTCTTTTGCTTGTCAGTTCAGTTTGTTCATTAGATTCCACATATGAGTGAAATCATATGGCATTTATATTGCTCTCATTGGCTTATTTCACTTAGCATAATGTTCTCCAAGGTCCATCCATACTGTCACAAAGGGTAAAGTTTTCTCTTTTTTTCAGCCGAGTAGTATTCCATTGCAGAAATGTCCCATAGTTGTTTTATCCTCACATCTACTGATGGACACTTGGGCTGCTTCCATATCTTTACTATTGTAAATGACGCTGCACTGAACATAGGGGTGCTTTATGTTCTTTCAGATTAGTGTTTTGAGTTCCTTTGGATATATTCCCAGAAGTGGGATCACTAGGTCAAAAGGCAGATCCATTTTTAATTTTTTGAGACATCTCCATACTGTTCTCCATAATGGCTGCACCGATCTACATTTTCACTAACAGTGCCAAAGGGTTCCACCTTTCTCCACATCCTTGCCAGCACTTGTTGTTTGTTGATTTATTGATGATAGCCCTTCTGACAGGTGTGAGATGATATCTCATTTTGGTTTTAATTTGCATTTCTCTGATGATTAGTGATGTTAAACGTCTTTTCATGTGTCTATTGGCCATCTGTATATTCTCTCAATTGTTTTTTCAAGTCCTTTGCTCATTTTTTAATTGGGATGTTTATTTTTTGGGTGTTCAATTTTGTAAGTTCTTTATAAATTTTGGATATCAACCCCTTATCAGATATATTGGCGAATATATTCTCCCATTCTGTAGGTTGTCTTTATTTTGCAACTTTTCTGTCTAAAATATTTTAAAATAAAACATTTTTAAAAGAATACAGTAGATAAGTACAGCCTCCTTCCTCCTCACCGCCCCCTGTGGATGTTCACAATCTTTCACAAAATGAGTATAGTTGAAATAGAAATTACTTATACTCAGCAAGTGTATGGTGTGAAATCTGAGAGCACCCTCCTTTCTCCCTCTCAGCATCATCCCCAACCCCTCCTCTTTCCTAGACAGGAGATGGGTCCTTTAAGGAGTATCCTTTCTCTCTTGTGTTAATATGGCACTTGAATTACTCAGCAGAATGTCTTTCTTTTCTTTCTTTTCTTTCTTTTCTTTCTTT
>PVJD01004820.1:0-30613 GCA_004026545.1 Mormoops blainvillei | reverse complement strand
AGCTTGCCTTTTTTTTTTTTAACTTCTTGTCAACTGCTAGAGATCTTTACTGCTGTATACTTCTTCTTAGTTGTGCTTTGCTGTCTTAGTTCACGATCACCCTGGTGGTGGCTGGCATGGTCTGCCTCTCCTGGCTCTTTTCTCCTACTCCATGTGACCACACTTACTTTTACATGTCCATTGTATAGGTTTCGTGTGTTCCCACATGTCAGGAATGCTGGCTGTTGGCTCTTTGCAGGGGCGTCAGGCCCACCCCATCTACTCTATACGCACATGCATGCATGCGCGCGCGCGCGCACACCCCCCCCCCCCCCCCCCCCCCCCGCGGCCCCCCCCCCCCCCCCCCCCCCCCCCCCCCCCTTTGTGGAGGGCCCTCAGCTCATGACTGCAGTTGCCCTCAAGTTCACAGAGGACACTGGGAGGTCTGGTGTGGGACCCCATGTGGCTTTCACCGCAGGTGCATATTACTGGCACATATTGGCACATTATTTAGCCCTTCCTGTCCCTTAACTTGAGGCGTTCATGGCACAGGGATTGATTCTAATGAGTTTTGCTGATGCCTGGGGTGTGCGTTTCAGGCACACTGTAGTTAGTGATTAGATACCTACTTGCCTGCCGCTCAGTCAGTGAAGTAATTAAGTTATCAGGCTTCCATTTTATGAAGATGGCTGTTTTAAAAGGCAGAGTGTATCTTCTGAAAGTAACCCTGTGTTTGTTTTGGCTTTGTGTAATCTGTGCTTTCAAGGCTATGATTTTCTTAAGTAAAAAGAAAAAATTCTAACTTGTGAAAGTATCTGCTTTTTCCTCCTGCCAGAAGGAAAGAGGATTTTACTAGGTCAGGATTTGCACTTATGTCACTACTTATGTCCTGAAGGCTTCTTTTAGAACTACAGTTCCCTAACAGCCATCTTTTAAGATAAAGGGCCCGTAAACCAATGTTGGCAGTCCTGACCTGCATCCCCTCTCCCCTTGCTCAACAGTGAAGTATTGGTAAGCTGTTGTTTCCATACAGCTATGTTGGCTGCACTTTTTCAGTGCCTCAGATCTGGAAGGACAGGTGCCTCATGAATAGGGACAGCAAGGAGGAGCATGACAGGTTTCCTGGGACTGTCATGTCATTTAAAACCTGGTTGTACTGATATAAGAAGGAAAGTTTACATGAATTGTCTGTCTTAATCATCAAACTTTTAAATGTGATTTTCTGCATGAATTCATTTTTGTATTTAGGCATTATGTTAATAGAATACTTTGCAGTGCAGATTTTCTTATTTTTTGATCCACATTAAAAGTAGGTAAATTGTTCATTGTAAGTCCATCATTATATTTCTTAATTGGTAAGGACTTTACTTGAAAAAACCCTGATAGCCCCTTTGTTTCTTTCACAGGCAAATATGACAAAACTAGTAGCTGCTATTTTCCATGAATTTGTTGAGATTGTGTTTCCTTTTCTTTTTCTTTTTTTTAAAGATTCTATTTATTTATTTGTTTGGGGAGGGAGGGAGAAAGACAAGGAGAGAAACATCAGTCAATTGACTGTTCATATGTACCCCAACCAGGGATGGAATCCGCAACCCAGGCACATGCCCTGACTGTGAATCGAACCAATGAACTTCCACTTTGTGGGATGACACCCAGTCAACTGAGACACACTGGTCAGGGCAGAAAGTGCTTCTTAACTTTTTACAGTGAATTGAGAGATAAGAGTTACTTCTCTTCTTTAATAAGATTAGCTGACATATTAAAATCTTAATTCTCTGTAGTTTGATGTAGAGGTTTTTGTGGCCCTCGACGTAGCTCACGGGATGGGCAGTGATGAGAATACGATAGCTGCCTTTCAGATGAACTAGAAGCAGCCAAGCTGGAGACCGTTTATGGTTCCCAGTAAACGTGTCTGTGAGATTGGATGGAGGGAGGGCTCCTGGTAGACCATTCATGGTTCCCAGTGTTTCCTGTAAACATGTGTATGAGATTTGATGAAGGGTTCCTAGAAGATAGGACAGTTATACCCGACTGAGGCACTGACCTCCTGGTCCCTTAGGGTACCTAGTCCCCATGTCACCAACAGCAGGTTTTTTACACAGTTACTAACACACACACAGTTTTCTGTAATAAAAAATGAACAGCGCTGAGTTGGATTTTCTTTAAAAGGCTGTTGTTTATGGGTTGTACCTAAAGTGAATTTATATTTATTAAGTCTCTGGAAATGTTTGAGTGAACAATGACAGTATGGTTCTTTGCTTATATTTCATTGTCAGGAATGGTACTTCTGGCTTCTCCTTACTCAGTGGAGAGCAGCTCTTGGCCCACCTGCAGGGACACTCAGGTTTTCTGGGTTGTTTGTGTCTTCCCTCTGTTGAGGAGCAAGGGTGGCGTCTGTTGACTTGCCGAATTGGCTCTTTTCTGTCTTTGTGGTAGGATAAAGGTGGGCAGCCCCTTCATAGCTTGGCCCTGGCAGGTGGGTTCCAGAGGCGAGGAGCTTTGTGCTTGTGGTACCAGTTATTTCGTTATGCCTGTTGTAATAGAAAGTTATTTTGTCCTTGTGTCTTTAAGCATGTTGTCTACTCCTGTCTTCTGGTTGTAAACTATTGGATATACCTGTCCTTAGCCATGGAGAGCTGGAATTTTTTGGAACCTTTTCAGAACCTGTCAAAAAAAGTTATAGCAGAAGAATATCAGGAAGGTTTTATTTATAATAAAGTGTTGTTTTAGTGTGGTCTACAAAACATTTAGTTGGTGTTGTTTCAAATAACTCAGTGGTCTGAGTAGAAAATAATGAAGCGAGTAAAAGTTTACAAATAATGTAAAAGTATATTTTGTTTTTTGCTTAATAATTGGGAATAAACTATATTTCTGAAGGTAGAATTAGAAGTAGCTTTGGATGCTTGTTAGCCTTGCCTGCTCTTTTTTTATTCATTTCTTGTTGGTAACCAGCAGGGACAATTACTCTTCAACCCAAATTCCTATGAAGTGGATGTTCTTGTGGTTAGGGCTGTCTCAGGCACATTCTTTCCTAAAATTGCACAACCACTCTGGTGCTTGAGGAAATAAACAGGTGATGTTTTGTAAAGACTGACTGGAAAGTTAAATTTCAGTTTCCTTTGTATTCTTATTGTGATTTTTAACTGTGGCGTATGGAAGCTCTCTTTTATCTCTTACAGGCTCTACCATGAAAAGCCTCTTATTAGTATGTTCTCTCACACATACATGCTCTCACCTGCATGTGCTCACATGTATGCACACATGTGCTCTCACAAGTGCCAGTGAACTCCTTGTTGATGTAAAAAGGAAGGAAAAAATAATTTCCTGTTCCTTTCTAATTTAAAATAAAAAATTTCCCCCAATTTTAAGATATAATTGACATAACATTGTATGAGTTTAAAGTGTACAACATAATCATTTGATACATGTTTATGCTGTGAAGTGATCAGTACAGTTAGCCTAGTCAGTATCCATTGCCTCATGTATATACAATTTTTTTTTCTTGTGATGAGAACTTGTTTTTTTAAGATTTGTTTATGTATTTATTTTTAGAGAGGGGAAGGAAGGAAGAGAAACATCAATGTGAGAAACATTGATTGGTTGCCTTTCATGTGCACCCAGACCTAGGACCAAACCGATGACCCAGGCATGTGCCCAGATGGGGAATCAAACTGGTGGTGACCTTTTATTTTGTTAGGTGACTCCCAACTAACTTAACCACACTGGCCGGGGCGTGATGAGAACTTTTAAGATCTAGTGTGTCTCTTTCTATAGTGTATATATTTTTTCCCTCTCCTTGTTACTTCACCTCATTATAATATTTGAGACTCTAATATTTGATCGATTCAAAGGCTCTGATCATAGCTCTACCCTTGGTTTCTGCAGTTTAATTTTCATCATTGAGTTTTTGTATTAGTTTGTGGAGATAGGTGGTGTGTTCTGGATCTCAGCTCTGTTTTGATACCTAGGTGACTGCTTGCCAAACTTTAATCTTACGGACTCGGAACAACTTCGGAGCAAAGGATTGCTTGCACAAAAAGGGGGATAATGTTCCCAGACAAGTCTAGCCGTCTTCCTGAGGTGTGCTTAGACTTGTCTCATGTGATCGAATATAGCCTCAGGGGGCTGTGCGTGGGTCATTCTCTGAACCTCTCAGACAGGTTCTGTCTGGGTTTGGCTCAGAGTCAGATTTACAGATGCATCCAATAGTGTCAGTCCCTTCCCTAAGCACTCTCTATTTCAGGGTTTGAGGGTGGAGTTTGGAATAAGCCTGAGCTCCTTGGGGAAGAGAATATTCTCTTTCCTAAAGGGAGTTCAGAAATCAGGATATTTTAGATGCTTTTCTTGCCAGTTGCTTTTCTCAAGGGCCTCCTTCAGTGCAAGCTGTGGATGTGAAATACTGTTATCTCTCACCTCTCAGCATGGATACTATATTGGGGAAAGGAAAGTGGGGCTGTTAGAGGAGCTCTCCAGGGTCCGCAGGATCCACACATGTGCCCATTTGGTGCCAGCGTCTTGGCATTCATTCTTCTGGCTGTCCACCTGCATTTGGATTCTGTATAGCACTTGGCCGCCTTGCTTTGGCCTTCAGACTCCAGGTTTTCTGGTGCCACTTTATTTCAGGGTGACTTAATTGACCTGTCACTACAGATATACATTAAGCAGTCAGCATCTGTGTAGCATGACACTAGGTTTCGAATCAGACAGAAATCAACCCTTTAGAAAGGGTATATATATAACATAACATTGTTTTGTTCACGATGTTTTACCAGAGTTTGGAAGAGTAGAGGCAGTTGATTTCTCTTCACTTTGTTGCTCAGGAAACAGTTATGTGGGGGCTGTTGATGTCACCCCACAGTAGCTAGGAAGTCATGGCAGGGAGGAAGCTTTTGGATAGCCCTGGGAATCATAAATCTCATCATTCTTGGTCGATTTCTATTGTCTTGCAGCTGTCATCCACAAATTTCATCATTTGCTTTTGTGGTTCCTTTCTATTTATATCACAGATAGCCTTGGTGCCCACACCCGTCTCTCACTTCAGTGAGCACCACTGGCAGCATTTTTGCATAGGTCATAGGTACTTATTTCCGGGTGGCAACAGGCAGCTGGTCATGGTTTATAGCAGCTGCCCAGAGGGACTGCGAAGCCAGGGGGCTGGTCTGAGGAGGGCAGGAGCTTGTGACACTTCCATGTTCCTCTCACTGGGTGGTATCCAGTGGGGAGTTTACAGATGAATCCTGATGTCAGAGCATTTTTCCCAGGTCGTCATTATGTGTTAATTTTGTGGGCCATGTCCCACTAAACAGTGAGTGACTGACTATATAACTCGTCCCTGCATGCCGCTCTGTGAGACAAGAGGTAAACACTTTCTGTGGCACCTTGGGATGAACTCTTTTAATTTTTGCTCTTCTGTTAAACTGAACTGGGCAATGGGAGAAAACAGGTTAGGAATATGGGTCCTTGCAATTTTATAAATTAGTGTAGAACTGTGCATAGATTTGGGTAATCAATCATGTGCTTCAGTGTTAATTTAGGGACAGTTTGCTCATGAGCAACACTGTAATATTTTTAAAAATATATTTTATTTATTTTTAGAGAAAGGGGAAAGGCCTGCAATCCTGGTATGTGCCCTGACTTGGAATTGAACAGGTTTTTCAGTTCTCAGGCCAGCGCTCAATCCACTGAGCCACAACATCCAGGGCAACATTTGTATATCTACATGGAGAAGCGGAGAATGCTGAGTTTTAAAAAGTAAGATACAAAACAGATTCAGTATGATCTCATTTTTGACTGCAAAATATACTGCAGTGTTTCACTGGAGGCCCAGGTGGTGGGGATTTATCTCTAGTTTTCTTTGTTTTTTGTTTTTTTAAGATTTTCTTTATTTTTAGAGAGGGGGAAGGGAGGGAGAAAAAAGAGGGAGAGAAAAATTGATGTGGGAGAGAAACATTGATCAGTTGCCTCTCATACGCACCCCTACTGGGGACTGAACACATAACCCAGGCATATG
Source organism: Mormoops blainvillei (assembly GCA_004026545.1). Lineage (NCBI taxonomy): Eukaryota > Metazoa > Chordata > Mammalia > Chiroptera > Mormoopidae > Mormoops > Mormoops blainvillei. The sequence goes on along the minus strand of PVJD01004820.1, from coordinate 24,624 downwards.
CCTTGACCGAGAATTGAACTGGCGACCTTTCACTTTGCAAGATGACACCCAGCCAGCTGAGCCACACCAGTCAGGGCTATCTCTAGTTTTCTAATAGGGTATCAGTATTATCTAAATTTTTTACAATAAAAATGTACTGCTTCTGTTTTCACATTTCCTCTTTCTTTCTCCAAACCCCTTGAGCCAAGCATAAGCGTCTAGTGTTGGTGCTGGGGGATGAGAGAACTGGAGTGAGGCCTGGGTTAATGTTTTACATAGAATGTTTTTAGTAATTGTTTTAATAACTTTAAAAACAACTGACAGTGGCCCTGGCTGGTGTGGGTCAGTTGGTTGGAGCATCGTCTCGTAACCAAAGGGTTGTGTGTTTGATTTCTGGTCAGGGCACATACCTGGGTTTCAGGTTCAGTCCCTGGTCTGCGCTCTTACATTGGTATTTCTTTGTCCCCATTCCACTGTCTCCAAAAGCAACGAGAAAATGTCTTTGGGTGGGGTGAGGGAGAACTGACAGTGGTTTGAAGGTGAAAATCTAGACAAAAATTAGGAATTTAACGTGGCATCGTTGAATAGATAAATGGTTTTATTTATTAAAAATTATACTTTTATTTCCTGGTTAGGTGGTAAGGTGGGGGTAAAAATATTTATTTCTAGATTTTGGGTAGTCTGACTGTCTAGTTTCAGGTGCAGCAGGGGCTCCAAGGGAAGAGGCGATGGATCAGAATAGATCTGCCCTGGGGGATAGGTGATAGGAGTGTGAGGGTGGGCATTTTCCTTCCTCTACCTGTTCTGGTGACCCAGCCCACTCTTTGCTTCCCTCTGCCTTCTTTGTGCCTGTGTGGTAATCCTGGCAAAGCTCTTTTACGTGAAGGATCTCAGGTGCCCTGGGAAGGAATAGAACAGATGTGATCTGAGGGGAATGGGGAGGCCATGGTCCAGAGTTCTTAAATGGCTGCACTATAGTCACCAAGTGAATGACCTATGGCTGGCTGTCAGGTATGCCCTCAAGAGACCTAATCTGGCCTTCTACATCACATCCATTTGTGGGACTAAAAATGTTCAGATATGATGATGTAAGTAAATTTGGGAGTATGTGTATGTGTGTGTGTGTGTGTGTGTGTGTATCTGACAAATCCTCCAGCCTGAGTTTTGAGTAGCTGAAGGCCATTAATTTCTTGAGATGACAGTGCTAAAAGTCCAGTTCTGTGAATCACATTTCCTGATAAGCCTGTTGGTGGGATCGTCTGGGTTTGGATAGAGAAATTCGATTATATGGATGACCGTTTGTCTGGAGTCAGAGCTGTGTGGGCCATCCTGGGGGGCTCTTCATTGTGTAAGGTTTACAGCCCTGAGTTAATCTAGGTACATTAAGTAGCAGGTTACTGGTTTAGGAAACTCTGTAATCAAGGGCAGTGGGCCTGGGTTCAGGTGTAGCTTTCCCCTCTTTCTGAAAAGCTTGCTTTCAGTAGAGTCCTAGGCTCTGTTTCTTAGGCCAACTGAGGATCATGTTCACCTAGAACACGCGAAGGGGAGGTGCTGGGAAGATTCCGGGGATCTTACTTGGGGGATGTCCACGCTGCTCCTAGCACAGCAGCTCCCCTGGATAGCCTACCCAGCTTCTGCATGCTTTCCCTTGTGTGAGATGGAGGGTATCACGCCTCTTGAAAGGAGGGGAGGATGTAGCATGGGAGAGTTTCAAAGTCTCCTGGAACACAGAAGGCTTGAGATTCTTATTGTGACCACCTCATTCCAGTCACCCTCAGTGCAGGATTAACCCTGTGTTTTTGTGTTGGAATATGTGTCATCCCGTGTAAGTTATTTGCATAATTACAAAATCATGTAGCCTGTTTTATAAACTAGAAGAATACTTGTCACAGTTTGACTTTTTGTTGATGATTTCAGGTCAGGACTTTTACATTGCGAAAGCCATTGTTGCAGCCTTCAGAGAGCAAGCCTCAACTGACAGGCCTTGCTGTATGAATACTTTTTTGGTGTCTTTTTTTGTGTGCAGTCTCCTCTGTTGCCCACTCCTACATTTACTTTCTGGATCAGCTTACCATTTGCTCAAGGCCTGGGCACTGGAACCTGTAAGAACCTTGCCTGGTGTGTTAGTGCAACGACCTTTCCTTTATAATTCTACTCAGTATGCTTTATCTGTAGCTTAATAACACATCAATTTAGTTTACTATCTTTTTAAGGTCTACATTTTTGTTATTTTCTGTTGAAGTAGTTTGGGTGGTCAAGCTTCAATGCCATGATTTAAAACTATTATTAAGAATTGAGTCTGCAGTGCTTGGGTAACTCAGTTAGTTAGTTGTTCCGATACACCAAGGCTTCAGATTCAATCCCCTGTCAGGGCCCATATAGGAACCAACCACTGAATGCATAAATGGGTGGAGCAGCAGGTTCTTTTTCTCCTCTCTCTCTCTCTCTCTCTCTCTCTCTCCCTCTCCCTCTCTCAAAAAAAAAAAAAATGAATCAATCAATAAGTCAATAAAGAATTACTTAAAAGAAAAGAAGAACTGGGTCTAAAGCCCTGGCCAGGTAGCGCAGTTGGTTAGAGCGTCATTCCAATATGCCAAGATTGTGTGTTCCATCCCTGGTCAGGGCACATACAAAAATCAGTAAGTCTCAGTCAGATGGGCCTGGAGATGCTTCTAGGAGTAACATCACCATGGCCACCCAGAGAGAACCCCAAGTTCAGTTCAAACTTCTGTTGGTTGCCGATCATGGGACTGGAAAAAGTATATTTGTGAAACATCATCTGGCTGGTGAATTTGAGAAGTATATGGCCACCCTGGGTGTTGAGGTCCATCCCGTTGTGGTGGGCCAGGAGAAGTTTGGCAGGCTGAGAGACAGCTGTTACAACCAAGCCCATCGTGCTATTATAATGTTTGATGTAACTTCAAGAATTACTTACGAGAATGTGTTTAACTGGCATAGAGATGTGGTACGACGCGTGTGAAAATATCCCCATTGTGCAAAATCAGTTGCCCGAAGAATCTTCAGTTCTGTGACATTTCTGCCAAAAGTAACTACAGCTTGAAAAGGCCTTTTTCTGGCTTGCTAGAAAACTAATTGGAGACCCTAACTTGGAGTTTGTCACCATGCCTGCTCTTGCCCCACCAGAGGTTGTGATGGACCCAGCTCTGGCACCACTGTATGACCACGGTGTAGAGGTTGCTCATACTATCACTCTTGTAGGTGAGGATGACGACCTATGAGAAAAGGAAGCTGGAGCCCAGCCTCAGAAGTCAGTTTTATAGGCAACTGTCCTGTGATGTCAGTGGAGCAGTGTGTTTGCCACTTTATTGTATAGCTAAGCAGAACCTGTGCTTGATCTTTGGGATCTGGAAAAGATGAATGGGCTTCGGAGTGAATGTGGCAATTACAAAATACCTTCATTTTTTTGGATCTGCATATTAAGCTGTTTTGGAACCCAGTTCTTTCCTTGCTTAGTCTGAACCATAAGATTGCTGCAGTTGTATCACAATATTCAGTGCTGAAACTTTGTTACTGTCATTCCCATTCCTTTTCGTTTAGAATCAGAATAAAGTTGTATTTCAGATGTCTAAAAGAAATTAATGAATGTATAAGTAAGTAGCATGACAAATTGATGTTCCTTTCTCCCTTTCTCTCTAAAAATCAATAAAATTTTTTTTAACTGGGACTGAATATCACTATAATCAAGATGGTAGGCTTACATGTTTACAAAATCATCTTTATACATTCACATGTACATATTTTAAGTATATGGTTTTTGAACCTGGTGTTTTAATTCTCAAGTTTTTCCTTAAGTTGAACAAGGTCTTGAAAGTGCTTTATCAGTGTTCTGTAGAGGAGCTTTTCTCATCTAAATGGCTGACTAAGAGGGTGGGCAGTGAACTGTCAGGAAATGATTTTCACGGAGCCCCCAAGACAGCTGTTACCTGATTTCTACACATAGAAAGTTAAAATTTTTATTTAACCTTCCATTAGGCATATTTCCAAACACAGTATTTGAGAGAATGATACCCTGTGTATCTAGTTTCAACAGTTACCACTATTTTGCCAGAGTGGTTGTATCTGTTTCTTCCCCTCGATTGGTTATCATTGTTTTCTCTTTTTAAACTTTTTAATTTTAATATTTTAAAGTAAATCTCAAACATCCTATCATTTTACCCTCACACGTTTCAATAGCATCTCTAATAGTTCTTTGTTCTTCTAGCTGTGGCTAGTTTAAGCAGCTGCTACTCATGATTCTGTCTCTGACTCTGTCCTTCGCAGACCTGCCAACAGCCTTGCTGTAGGTGGACACAGTGGGTGCTCCAGAGCAGGTGGTCCCCTCTGGATGGGCCTCTTGCTTGGCCTTCCTGCAGACCCCTTCTGACTCTTCCTGTGAGCAGCTTCCTCACCCTTTCCGTGGAGGATAAATGTGTGGCTTTTTCTTAGACTTTGAGTATTACAATATGTGTTGCTATGTGCCTACTTGTTCTTTTTCTCCTAAGGATGTAAACTCTCATGGAATTTTTTCATAGAACTGAGCTTTTAAACTTTATTTGTATGAGAATCACGTACCGTTATTGGTGGTCTTTGCGATCCTTCAGTTCACAGTGGGAATCAGTGGGCGGGACCCCTGAGTTCAGTGCAGATGCTCACTCCTGTCTCTGCATTCTTGAATTCATTGCTGCTTTGGGTCCATCTTTAGAGCTCTGGTAGGATTTTTTTTTTTAAGGGGTTTTCAGTGAACGAGCCTATGGTATGGTGTAATGGACCTACATGTTGGATGTGGGAATGTTGATGCATACTGGCTGTTGGATACTTTTCCTTTTCTGGTTAGCACACCTTCAGTTGAACATGATTCTTTGGCTTCTGTGGAAGACCTCAGTGTGAGTGTCACAGACACACCGACGCCAGGCAGAGGTATGGTCCTTATAAGGCCTCCCGATGGAATGGTGGTCCTCCTCGAGCACTTGTAGCCTAGCCCTCCTTCTGCATCTTTGTGCCAGCTGCTAGTGCCTCAGTCTTTGGGTGTTTTGAGTGTGGCTCTCGTCAGTCCGTATTGACTTGGTCATCTTGGAGCTCGCTCTCTTGGGGTTGGGGTACATTGACCCACCTCTTTCTTGATGCCAGAGAGAAGCTCTGTGGCTTAGACAGCACTGGACTTGTGCACCGACTTCCAGGAAACCACTGTGCTTTGCAGCCATCCTACTGGTGGGCTTACCTGGGCATGCTATCTCCCATGACGTGGGGGTGGCTGGATTCAAACTGCACCAAACTATAAAATTGATACTGGCAGTGTTAGTTTGTTTCTTGGGAATTGCTTGGTGTCATGCTTAACCTACCCTCATTGTGATGTGTGCCGTTCTTAAGTGAGTATTTTTGAAGGAATTTTGGGTGGAAATGGAAATCACTCTGCCTTCCTGGTACATCACAAAAGTACACGGGCACTGTGCTGTGTTCTTCTGTGGCAGTTTTTAATTTTCAGAGTCTTATTCGTCATAGAATAAGGTGGTCTGTAGTATTATTACCAACCATATTTTTCTGAAATGGGGAAACTGAAGCGTAGAGCTGAGTCATACAGTCACAGCAAGCATCTGGGGACAGTCAGCAAGCAGAGTGTGTTCTCACCTCGTCCTCCTGTATTTGTGCAGAGCTGTAGGGTAAATAGGAGCAGGCCTGGGGGCCACGCAGGCTGTCTTAGGTGCCAGGGGGCATTGCTGTCACACTTGGCAGCCTCTTTAACCCAAATCATGGAAACCTTACTTGAAATGATGGTCTCCTTGATTAAACCTCACTGCTGCACTTGGATTTTACAGTGGATGAAAGTGAGCTCAGGTGAGTGCACTTTGATGGGGCCCCGGCCACCATACTCAGCTGGGCCTTCTGGGCTTTGGCAGGTTCATTTTCATTAGTAGTAAGAGTCCTAGGGAAAGTGAGAATTATGCTCAGGGTAGAAACTACCTCCTGGTCTTCTCTGTGCCTGGTTGAAGGAATTGGCTCCAAGGCTCCTGGGTGTCATATCGCAGGAACCTTTTGCCATTTTACCTCACATGACAGGTGGGAGGTTTCAGGGGTCACTGTAGCAGCATCCACACTGGGCAAAGTGTGTTACTGGGGCTATCAGGTGGTGATGAGGGTGGCCCTGGAGAGGTATTGGCTGGGCTGTGCAGGACTCTGCATCGTTGCCTGGGCTGGAGTGCCCCACGGGATGCCTGCAGACTGGACTCAGGCCGCCAGATGAGACTTCTGACCTGCATGGTGGTTCACCTCTCCTTCCAGAAACTTTTCCATGTGTATTCCAGATCACATTTCCCCAGGACTGCTGTAATGACACACACTGGCCACCCCAGCATGTGGGGTCCTCTTAGCCTGAGGTGAGCCACAGGCTTGGGAAGAAAGAGTCCTGCATACTCTAGTATGCACAAGAATTCTTGGAAAGGAAGAGAAGTTGGTTTCCTAATTCTAGCACTTGACCTTTTTACCATGCCTGATTGAAATGGCTCATCTCTTTCCCTGCTGTTCCTGGGACATGAATCTAGGAAAGGTTTGCCTCATGGTCATGTGAGCATGGGGCTGTGCCTGGGGGACAGAGCTTCAGTCCTCAGCTGAGGGTAGGGGGCTGAAATGGGCTGGCTCGCCTGGGTGGTGTTTGTTGATTTTCTTGAGATTGTTGTAGATTCACATGCAGTTACTGGAAATACAAAGAGAGCCTTGTACACTTTACCTAACTTAAATGATAACATCTTGCACAACTGACCAATATCACAGCCAGGATAAGATATCAGCGCTCATAAAATCCTCTGATCTTACTTGGATTGCCCAGGTTTCCTCTCACTTAGTTGTGTGTATGTTTACTTCTCTACAGCTTTATCACATTTGTGGCTTCCTGTATTCAGCACCAAGTCAGGAGTCTAGAAGAGTACTCTCGCCATAAGGATTGCGCCTTTGATTTTTATAACTCTTGAGCACTAATCTCCTTTCTGCCTCTATGGACTTGCCTGTCTTTGACATTTCATGTAGGTGGGTGTACACACTGTGGGGCCTTTTGTATCCGACATCTTCCATCGAGCCTCATGTTTTCAAGGTTTGTCCATATTATAGTGTGTCAGTACTTTCATTCCTTTTTATAGCTGAATGATATTTCATTGTGTAGGTGTATCACATTTTGTTTGCCTGTTGTTAGTTGTTGAGCATCTGAATTGTTTCCTTTTTTGATGATTATGACTAGTGTGGCAGTGAACATTTACAAACAAGGTTTTCTGTGGATGCATGCTTTTGTTTCTCTCAAAAATGGCTGCACTGCTTTTTGGTTTTGATTCAAGCCTTTGGATATGAGAAAGTTTTTGGTGTGTGTGGGGGGGTGGTTTTTTGTGTTTTTGGTGGGGCGGGGAGAGAACCTGTTGAGGTTGGGGTGTTTGTGTCTTTGATCTTGTATATGTGCCTGCTCTAGAGTAGGTTTCCAGGGTTGAGTGACTAGTCCATGCTGGGGGACAGCTCCAGGCTCAAAGGAAGAAGAATGGACTCCTGGTAGGGGTGTTCCTTTCCCATTTAGGGCCCATATCCTTATTGAAATTCTAAGTGATGGTACCACTGCCTGCTTACCTTAAAAAAACCCCAAAAAACAGGAGGGCCTTCTGTTACTGCCCCCTTGTTATGTGGCCTTTTATTGTGCTGTGTTTTCCTTTAGAGAAAGAAATTAATGTGAGAGCAAGAGAAAGTGCTACAGAGAAAAGCCTTGAAAATGTGTTTGGACAAAGTGTGTTGGAAGCTGGTTTGATTTAGGACTTACTGTTTAAACCACTGAACAGTGTAGGCATTGTGGACAAAACTAGAAATCAGGTAAATGCAACCTCTTCAGATAAATAGTTTGCTACAAGTACAGTTTCCTATAGAGCAGATATTTAAATTTGATGCTTTCTGTTGGATCCTGAAGAGGTTCAGTTGCAAGTAGGCATGAGAACTAACACACATGATAAATCTATTTCCTTCATATTTAATAAAACAAAGGGAATTTAAAAGGACTCTCTTGCTTTGAATTACTGTTTAATGTCATTTCCCTCAGCTATAACTGGTTTTAGTTCAAAATAGAGAGTGAATAGTGGTGAACTATGCATATCTAGGAAGTATTTCAAAGCATGAACCCCTTTCTGAATCACTTTTTTGGGGACTCGTTGGAGGTGGTACCTACCCACAACGGTGCAGGGCAGCTGTGGTTTGGGAGGGCAGCAGTGCATGTATCTGTATGGGCACTGGACATAGTAAGGATGGCACATGTGGAACTTGACCCAGGACTGTGAGCACACCACAGCTATTGCCGGCTAGAGTTGCTTTGGAGGCCTTCCCAGTGGAGAAGTTTTTGTTCCGTGGAGGATTTCTGGAGGCCTCTAGGAGAAGATGGACTCCTCAGGCTGGGACGGTGCCTGCAAGGAGGAGCCAACTCAGAGGAAAAGGGCTAAAGGGAGCCTCAAGAGGGCTCTGCAGTTGCTGTGGCAGATGCATGTTAATGGGGATTGTTTGAAAGCTGAAGCTACATCTGGTTTCCTGGGGTTGCTTTGCCTATTTGTCTTAGGTTTGGCCCCCAGAAGTGGAGGTGAACAGCCTCATGCTAGCTCTGTAGGATAGGGGCCCCCTGGCACTGTTTCCCACAAGCACTATTCCACTCTAGGTGCTTGGACACTCAGAGTTGTGTTAGGTGTGGCGGGGGAGACACAGACCTGTGTGATTTCACTGTTCCTGCACACGTTGTTCGGCCTGCTTCTTGATCTTGGAGGCAGCAGAGGGTAGGCAGGGGACATCTGATGAGTTTCTGGGTGGAGGGGACCAAAAGAGAAGGGAAAAGAATGGCCACAGCGAGGAATTGAGGTTGCATGCTGATTTGAGCACTGGCCAAGGCCTGGCAAACTGTGGCCTGAATTTGTATGACCAGATTGTTATGGGCGGTTTCCACATTTATAGAGTTGTTCACAACAACAAAGCCTGCAAAGGCCAAAGGGTTTGCTTTCTGGTCGTTTCCAGAGAATCGGCCTCCTGGAACCAGGCTTTGTGTGGTTCATCGAGCCAAGGAGTGGCTTTGTTAAACCAGTGTCCTGAGTTCTGTGCCATAAGTGCCATGCCTCTTGACTAGAGTCTGTGTCAGCAACCTTTGGAAAATACAGGAAAGTTGTGAGTTTGGGGAGTCTGTTGGTTGTGGGCAAGTGGAAACTGATTTGTCATGAAGACAGGTTTCTGTTGAGAATTCCCCTCACTCTCATCCTGGCATGTCTTCATGGACACAAGCAGGAATTGTGAGCAGCCTGCATAGGTGGTTCACTGCCCTTTCTCCAGTGAGCATACCTGCTTCTGTACTGTTAAAGCAAGCATGAGACATAGAGCTTGTAAAGTTTCTGAAAGCAAGTTTCAGAAATTCCTATAGCCACTTCTATATTGCAGTGTTTCTCCAATGCAGCGTAGATCACCTGCCCTGCTGAGGGGCCCAGCAGAGACCCCCTCCCTCTGTGAGGCTCAGGCCACCCTCCGTGAGCGCTCTGCAGCACACAGCCGAGGGCCATACACAGATGCTCAGGTGTTCTTGATCTTCTGAACTGAAGGGTGTATGCATATTTTGTGTTTTACATTTTCCCCATAAATAATCAGTTTTATGCTCTCTAACATTGGAACTCTTCACAGGTCTTTCATGAACCTACTGAATTATGATGGAAATATTAAGCAAGTGACATTAGATATATATGCTTGTGACATTGAATGAAGCATTAGGATGTAAGGGTTTAGAATATGTGATGAGATGTCCTGGGGTTCACAAGTATGTGTTATTATCAGATGGAATTTGGGGTTTCTGAAGTTCCATTTACAGATCTTATCTCCAAAAACCAGTTATCTGCTCTGGAACTTCCCCTCCTACTACATCTTTTAGCCACTTCAAGAATTCATCTTCCAACCAGCCAACAAAACTGCCACCCCTCCCCTGACTGGTGTGACTTAGTGGATTGAACACCAGCCTGTGGACTGAAAAATCACGAGTTCGATTCCCAGTCAGAGCACATGCCTGGGTTGTGGGCCAGGTCCCCAGTTGGGGGTGTGGAAGAGGCAACCAATCTGTTTTTCTCCTTTTTCTCCCTCCTTTCCCTTCTCTTTAGAAAAGTAAATAAACATTTTTTTAAATCCCACAAAAAACAAAAAAAATTCACTCCTGGTAGGATTTTCAAAGAATTGAATTAATAACCTTTTAGAAAGAATGGCAAACAGTGTCTGTAATGGGGAGAAAGTAGTGGAAAGAAGATTATTGTCACTTTTGAGGCCATTTTATTAAATCTTGATTATTTTGTCTCCCAGATTTGTTACTTATTAAAAGAGATTTCACAGCATCCTCCAAAAAGTTTGGAAAAAATCTTGGAATGTAATTTCCGTTCTAAAATTTGAGAATTAACTTAGTATTGTTCACTTTGCTCATATCAGAAGTTTGATTTATGCTAAAGTGTTTCCCAAATATTCAGCATTTGGTTATACCTTTTCCCTGGGCCACCTCCATGCCAAGCATTTTGAGTATAACAAGGAAATACAGTGATAAAGGTGATGGGTGATTCTGATAAAGGCTTTTACTTAAGGAGCTAAGGTAGGATTGTATCATTTGGAGTACTGTTTGCAGCCTCACAAGCAAACACTAGCATGCTTTAGGGCAAAATGGAGGAGGGGGATTTGGGGAAGAAAAATAGTTGAAAGTCAAGTGTGTATTTGAGTAGCACTTTACACACTTTCTCCATATTTTAAAATAGATCTTAGCCTGGATGACGTGTATTAGTTGCTTATTGCCGTGTAACAAAACTACCCCAAAATGTAATGTTTTAAGGCAACGATTTATTAAATCTTATCATTCTTATTTTGTCTGGGTGATTTTTCTGCTGGTCACACCTGTAGCCATGAGGTGACAATAAGGTGGTGGATTGGCTGAATCTTTCATTTCCTGGTCTGGCCCAGGCGCTTCTCTGTGCGTTGGTGCAGGAATATTCCAGGAGGGCCTCTGGTGCCCTGGTGCTGGGGAGAGAAGGCTCCCTCCTCAGTGGAGGAGCTGGGAATCTTGTGGCTTGTTATCCAGTCTGCTCTGGGTATATTTGCGAAAGAATATGTCTAGTGTGTTTGTTGTGTATAAGTAGCAAGCTAGGCTTGGTTGCATCTTGGTTGAAATTTAATAGAATGAGAAGAAAGTTTGGGTTGTTTTATTTATTTATTTTTAAAGATTCTATTTATTTATTTTTAGAGATAGGGAAAGGGAGGGAGAAAAAGAGAGAGAGATAAATATCAGTGTGTGAGAGCTACATCTTGCATGCCCCCTACTGGGGACCTGGCCTACAGCCCAGGCATGTGCCCTGACCGGGAATGGAACCAGTGACCTTTTGGTTCATAGGCCAGCACTCAATCCACTGAGCCACAGCATCCAGGGCAAGAACTTTTAAAACATGAGTACCTGATTATTTAGGGACACTGACCTCTTTTCCGTTAGATTATAAAATTAAAAAAACCTAAAAAGACAAGAGCCAACACACTAATAGCCTCCGGTGTAAATGAATCATAATTTTACCTAATTTTTGACAGATGGGCAAAAATACATTTTGTGTGTGTGCTGCAGAATTTTAGTAATTAGTTTATGTGTACCATGAGATGAAAAAGTTTGAAAATCGCTTCTTTAGAGATTTCAAAACTTTGTAAGACTAAATCTTAGTCTTTGCCTGGCATTTAAGCATTAATAGCAAATTTGCATACATTGTCAAATTAATGCGTGAATTTAGAGAATTCTTCACATTATAGAGTGAATGCACATGTGGGAATGAAAACATATATTTGTGACCTGAATTCTTTAGCCTGGAAATAGTGCATGTTTTCAAATACAGAAGTCTCCTTTATCTACAGGGGATATGTTCCACAATACCCAGTAGATACCAAACTCTATGTATACGATGTTTTCATCTCTACGTACGTATGTATCTGTGATAAAGTTTACTTTATAAAATAGGCGCAGTAAGGGATTGAGAACAGAATAATTATAACAATGCTTTATAATAAAAGTTATGTGAATTTAGTCTCTTCCTCTCAAAATATTGTACTGTACTCACCCTTTTTGAGATGTGAGATATTCATTGCCTATGGGATGAGTGAAATGAGGTGAATCATGTAGGCATCATGTTAGGCTACTGTAAGGGTTACTTAAACACAAGTGCTGGGATGCCACAACAGCTGACCTGATAACCAAGATGGCTGCAGAGGGGCAGTAGCATATGCAGTGTAGATATGCTGGACAAAGGGATGATTCACATCCCAGGTGGTACAGAGCAGGAAGACATGATATTTCATCACGCTTCTCTGAATGGCCTGCAATTTAAAACTTAAGAATTGTTTATTTTTGGGATCTCCCATTTAATATTTTCAGACCGCAGGTGACCATGGGTAACTGAAACTGTGGAAAGCAAAACTAAAGATAAAGGGAGACTACTATAAATATCTATAGATGTGTTTTTCCAACTTGAATTTGGGTTACATTTATTGAGTATTATGTTTTATTCAAGCTTCAGTGTTTTTCACATCATTTTTAACTGTACCTTTTAGATTTTGTTCAAAATAGATGGGTGCACATTGCCCTCAGTGGCTGCTGGGGCTGAGCCTTCTTGTGATGGGGTGTTTCCCAGTTGATACCCTATTGATGATTTCAGATCTTAACAATAACCAAAGAACATAACGTTTGTTAATGTTTTTGAGATGTAAGTATGGAGCATAAGTAAACTGAGTCAAACCTTTAGTTTTAGAGCTGAATTGCGACAAAGGTGGTCAACTGGACCTGAATGAGCAGCTCATTGCTTCAGGGTTTGGTGACACTGAGAGAAATACAATTGCTAATTCTCCAACAGTTCCTCCTAAACCCTCACTGTAACAACTATGCCCAGGCCAAAGAGGCCTGAGTCCTGAGTCATGCCTGGGCCTGCTATCCTGGGTGGGCCTCCTGGGAGGTCAGGAACAGAAACTCTGTGGAGTTTCTCTGAGGAGAGGGCAGATGCAGTGGTTTAGGATAACTGAGAGGGCTCTTTATATGTCTGGAGCAGGTTTCAGACTTTGAGGAAGAATGGCAAGGCCAAGGGACACAGCCAGGATCAGGAATAAAGGGTTTTCATAGGAAAGTAGAGGAGGTACTGTAGCAGTACAGGCAGGACCTACTCTTGCAATAATCTACTCTGTGCCATGGAGACAGAAAGTGGGTGCATTCTGCGTTGTGGAGCTGGACAGGAGCTGTGAGGAGGCCATGACTCCTGAGAGCCTGTGACTCTTAAGTGCCCATGCCGAATGGCAGGGCTGCAATTGGAGTTGAGACACAAGGAGGCCTTGGTTGTGTGGAGGCTGGAACACCTTGCCTACATCTGAGGGGTTCATGCTTTGACTGAGCAGGATACTTTACTGCTTAGATTTGTCTTGTGGGCACTCAGAGGAGTGCTAGGTGGACCTAAATCTTTTCCTCTGCTTTTTGTAGCCTGTAATATACACATGTGCACACAATGAAAAAGGAGCCCCCTTGTATGATAGATGAAGCAGCTGTCTTAGAATCCTGTCATCCCTAACATGAACGTCATGTTACCCTTATATTTGGAAGGGCCATTAATTCTTGAAAGCACCAACACTGGCTAATGCAGGTAACAAAAATAGGCTCTGTGAGCCTTTAATCTTTTAAATATTTTAAGATTTAAGCTATATGATTTCAGAATTTCATCACATAATTTAAAAATCATAACAGATGTATTTATCAACTGACTAAAATATGTGGTGCTAATTTTGGAATCTCTGACACTTTGTTTTTAGGGTTTTGTAGCTTTTATATAAGAATGTGGTGGATGCTGTCTTTCTGCATCACTTTCATTCTAGTGTAGACAAAAATATAAGCATCTCATACCACTGGATATGAAAATGGATGAAGATACCTCTTGTTAAATTATATTCCAATTTCAGGTTCAGAGAGGTGGACAGCAGCCTTTGGGGATGTGAAAGAAGCTAAAATGAGAAGTTTCTTGTGTCATTACTAACTGTTGTGACTGGCAACCAAGGCTGAGTCAGAGTAGGACTAGCCAGAACAGTCAAGATTGCTGGATCAAAATGAGGAGGCAGTAGCTACGGGGTCTCTGCAGGGCCCGAGGAATTCAGCCTCTCGTTTCATAGGGGAACATTGCTTAAGTGTTTATGGCATTTGGAGTATGGAAAATGACTCTTATGGAACTTTTACTTGGTTTTCACTAAAAATAAAAAAGCATTCTTTTATAAAAAATTTTATTAAATTTATTGGGGTAACACTGGTTAATAAAGTTATATGGATTTCAAGTGTACAATTTTGTAATACATTGTCTGTATTTTATTGTGTGTTCACCACCCAAAGTCAAGTCTCCTTTTGTTACCATTTATCCCCCCTTTGGCCTACTCTTCTACCTTCTTGCATCCCCCTTTCCCTCTGGTAATCGTCACATTGTTGCCTCTGTCTTGAGTTTTGTTTTTTTTTTTGGCTTAATTCCTTCACCTTTTTCACTCACTCTATAACCCTCGTTCTCTGACAGCTGTCAGTCTGTTATCTGTATCTGTGAGTCTGTTTTATTTGTTAGTTTTGTTCACTAGATTTCACATATAAGTTAAACTATATGGTAATTTGTCTTTCCCTGACCAATTTGCTTCATTTAGCATTTATACTCCCCAGATCCATCCATGCTGTTGCAGTAGTTAAGATTTCGTCCCCTCTCTCCCCCTTCTTCTTCAACAGCTAAGCAGTACTCCATCGAGTAAATGTACCACTGCGTTTTTATCTACTCATTTACTAATGGGTACTTTGGCTGCCTCCAAATCTCAGCTATTGTAAATAATGCTGCAGTGAACATAGGGGTGCAAAAAAAAAAAAGGGATTTTTGAGCCCTCTGCATCTAGCATTTGTTTTGTGGAGGCACCGATGGTGTGTGGAGGGCAGGGGCATGTTTGTGAACTTGTTTTAGAGAGTATGTTTTCAGGAGCAGACTAATAATAATAATAATAATAATTATTATTATTATTATTATTCTCTGAAGAGCATTTATTTTCCTTCCATCAGGAAGATAAATTATT
The DNA here is from genome assembly GCA_004026545.1 of Mormoops blainvillei. Lineage (NCBI taxonomy): Eukaryota > Metazoa > Chordata > Mammalia > Chiroptera > Mormoopidae > Mormoops > Mormoops blainvillei. Next base: position 9,537 of record PVJD01004820.1, on the reverse strand, counting down.
GACCAATCACTTGGAACCAGTGGAGATTTGTTTTTATATTTTTTTAAAGGGCTGGTATGCTTTGGTTTTGCCCTTAGAGCAATTCCTTAGTCTTGAGCCATAGCTTTAAAATGAAAAAAATTTTTTCTTTTTCAATTACAGTTGTCATACAATATTATATTAGTTTTAGGTGTACAACATAGTGATTAGACATTTATATAACTTAAAAAGTGATCATCCTGATAAGTCCAGTATTCATCTGATACCATACAAAGTTATTACAATATTATTGACTATATTTCCTGATGTACTTTACATCCCCACGACTCTTTATAACTGGCAATTTGTACATCTTAATCCTTTCTTCCTTTCCACCCTCTCCCCAAATCCCTTCCTATCTAGCAATCATCAGTTGTTCTATCTATGACTTTGTTTTTGTTTTGTTTGCTCATTTAGTTTTTTAACTTCCACATAAAGTGAAATCCTATGGTATTTGTCTTTTGCTATTGTAGCATATTACCTTCTAGGTCCACCCGTGTTGTTGCAAGTGGCAAGATTTCATTCTACTTTTGTGCCTGAGTATTCCATTGTATACATGTACCACATCTTCTTTTTCCTTTTGCCTGTGGATGGGCACTAAAGTTGCTTCCAGATGTTGTAAATAATACAAGACCAGGCTTTTAGATGAGGACATTGGCAGTGTTGCTTTAAGGATTTTGGAATGCTTAAATTTGAAGCAGAGGAAAGCTTTGCTCAGTAAGTAACTGACAGTATGGGCATAGAAGAAATTTGCTCTGAGTGAAGACTTTGGACCTTATAATTGTTGATAGCTAGTTCCTTCTGCTTTGTGAACTGACAGGTGATCATTCAGATGTGGCTTTACATATGAAAGGTGTGATGGTTACTTTTGTCTGTGAAATTAGGACACGCCAAGCTTGGACAGAGGCTCCTGAAGTTACTATTCTTTGCTTGTGTTGTATTTGATCCATGTGTAATATGGAAAAGTAGTTTATGAGGCACAACAAAACATAGTTAATGGCATCTGTATCTTTATTGAAGTATTTGTTCTTGTCTTTTTTACTAGCACAAGCTAAAATGGCTGTGAATGCTGTTAGCAAAACAAAAACAAAAGCAAAACACTATGAAAAACAAAACAAGCTAAAACTAAAACTTTAAGTGAGACATGTGGAAGTTACTACCATTGGGGTGATGGTGTCCCCTGACAGCCATATGGTCTAATGTCTACTACACGTCCCTGTCTCAGGTGCAGGGCACAGTGTCTGAGTCATCACTGAGGTTGGCTGCAGTGGGCACCCTGGGTCGGAATAGTTGAAACTGGTGCTGTATGAAGGAAAACATTTTGGTGTCAGGCTGTTTGGTTCTTTGTTGTCTAAAGGGCCTTCCTTTCTTTTTCACCTTCAGCTCTAGAGCATGACCCTCTGAGACAGGGCTTTTCAGGATGTGTGAGGAATGAGTGTGCAGCATTTAGAAAGCCACCCTCAGAGACACCCAGAAGAGGATCTCCCAACAAAGACAATCTGGAATCTCCTGGCTCTTTCCTTAAGAGAATGAAGTTTAGAGAGTATATATGTAGGTTTCCTGTTGGTCAGATTACAAAATCAGCGAAAGGTCAAGTGTTTTGGTTTTGTGTGTGTTCTGTATTTTTCTTAACACCCATTTTAGTTTAAACAGAAGCTCTGAGTAAGGTTAAGGACTTTGAAGGGAAGATCTCACAGAGGTTGTTGCAGATGTGTGATGATGAACACAGCATGTAAATTCAGTAGCAGTCACAAAGGCATCTGTCTGCATTGCTGCTTGCAGTGTTGCTAAGCTGCTTCCATTTACAAACATGGAACCTTGTGTAGATGATATGAAACTCCTGTTGGGGGGCATGCAGTTGTAATATGGGTGATAGAGAAAAAGCGCTTGCCTAGCTTCTCTGAGACCTTAGCCCAGGCCATTCCCAGTGTCCGCTGTGTATGTGGGATATTTATCAAAGCCACTTCGGTTACATGCTGCAGCCCTGTTCAGTCATAGTGGTCACTCCATCGATGTGTAATATTGGGTTAAAAGTGGAACCTGGTGTTTCAGTTTCTGCATTGTTAAAACCATCAAGGGAGTTAGTCTTCCCAGGACCCAAAGCTGTAGATGTGGATGTTCCTGGAGGTGCTTGGGGAGGTACATAGGGTGCCCAGATGGTGTGGCTTGGAGGAGCCCGGAGAGGCCCTGTGATTGTGAGAAGTGGGTGTAGTTTCAAGAAAAGAAAAAGACCTATTCACAGGATTGTTTTTAAAGATAGTTTCAGCAACTGAGTGTAGTGATTGCACCTGATTTGTGTTTTGAGGCACTTACTACTGTTCATTACTTTCATCCCAGTGTTCTGTCAAAAATAAGGAAGAAAGGAAGGGTATCGCTGAATGGATCATCCAGTGCTTCTGCCCATCCTTTATGCTTCTGAGGTGACCAACAGAGTTGTACTGCTGTCCACCTGCCAGGACAGTAGGTGGCCTTGCTGGAGCAGGGCAGGGGATGTCTGGCAGCCTCCCCTAGGGCCTCTCCCCTTAAATTCTGCTGGGCCTCAGCTTATACTTGTTTTGCCTTCTGACCCATTGCTTACCTGCTGCCTCCCTGATCCCACACCAACAAAGACAGGTGCTCCTGCATGACCACCACAGGCAGAAACAGCTCTGCTACTTAGACTTGGCTTTGGGCACTCCCAGAGATTAGTCCAGAAGGGATTGACCACAGTGGCCCAGGTGTTGCTATTGTGCATTCCTGAGCTGCCTTGGTTACAGCACAACCTTTTCCCAGCTTCCTGCAGGAGTCACCTTGATGAGTATCTAGGGCCACAGTGCCTGATGTCGGTACAAGAAGGCCTTACCTGGTGTGTCTGCTGCTGCTGAGAGGAGACTGGGTCAGGAAAGGACCATCCTATGGGAGGAAGAAGACAGAGGAGGAGGCCTGACCAAAACAGGCTGGGATGACCAGTGATTTATAAATGACCCATGGTCATTCCATCTATTTTGTCTCTCTGAATTTGACTTATAAGCACCTGATGTAAGTGGAATCATAGTATTTGGCTTTTTTTACTTAGTTCACCCAGCATAGTATTCTCAAGTTTTATCTATGTTGTAGCATGTGTCAGAATTTCCTTCCTTTTTAAGGCTGACTAATAAAATATTCCATTGTATGAATAGACCACATTTTCTTATCCATTCATTCCTTGATGGACACTTGAGTTGTTTCTGTGTCTTGGCTATTGTGAATAATGCTGCTGTGAACATGGGAGTGCAAGTATCTTTTTGAAATTCTGCTTTCATTTTTTTTGCATGTATACTCAAAAGTGGAATTTCTGGATCAAATGCTAATTCTGTGTTTAGTTTTTTGAGGAGCTGTCATACTGTTTTCCACAGTGGCTGTAGCATTTTACATTCTTACTAGCTGTGCAGGAGGGTCCAAGTTACTCCAAACCCCCTGCTACTTTGTTCCTGTGAAGTACCCAAAGCCACTGGCAACCATTTCCAAAATTACGCAATACCTTCATTTACAGAGCTAGCATTTGAACCAGCAATGAGTGACTCCTTACTGCATCCTGGCCGCTAGCCTCATTCTGCTTCCTTCCACCTTCGTGAGCTTGTTGTAAGCAAGGTCAGCCGACATCCATCTTCCTCTGTCCAGGCAGTGAGGGCCCAGAGGGACCCATCATGGAAGGAACTGTGTTCATATTTGGAACTTTCCACTATACCCCCTTAATAAAAGATGTCTCATTTTTAAAAATTGAATTTATTAGGGTGATTGGTTAATAAAACTATATAGGTGTCAGGTGTACAATTCTATAATAATCATCTGTATATTGTATTGTAATCACCACCCCAAGTCAAATCTCCTTCCATCACCATTTATCCCCAGCCTTATACCCTTTTCTACCTCCCCCTTCCCCTTTTCCCTCTGGTAACCACCATACTGTTACCTGTGTCTAGAGTGTGTGTGTGTGTGTGTGTGTGTGTGTGTGTGTGTGTGTGTGTGTGAGAGAGAGAGAGAGAGAGAGAGAGAGAGAGAGAGAGAGAGAGAGAGATTGCTTAATCTCTTCACCTTTTTAACCCAACCTGGCAACTCCTCTCTCCTCTGATAGCTCTCAGTTTGTTCTCTATCTGTGAGTCTGTTTCTATTTTGTTTGTTTATTTTATTCATTAGATTCACATATGAGTGAAATCATATGGTACTTGTCTTTCTCTGACTGGCTTATTTTATGTAGCATAATATTCTCTAGGTTCATTCATGCTGTCACAAAGGATAAGATTTCATTCCCTTTTTTTTTTTTTAACCGCCAAGTAGTATTGCATTGTAAATATACCACAGCTTTTTTATCCACTCATCTGCTGGTGGACACTTGGGTTGTTTCCAGATATTGACTATTGTAAATAATGCGGAATTGAACATATAGGGGTGCATATATTCTTTTGAATTAGTGGTTCAGGTTTCTTTGGATAAATTCCCAGAAGTGGAATCACTGGGCCACATTGCAGCTCCTTCTTTTCTTTTTCCCTCCCCTCCCCTCCCCTCCCCTTCCCTTTTTCCTCTTTTCTCTTTTCATTTATTTATTTGTTTTCCTCGCCTGAGGGTATGCTTGATTTTAGGGGTGGGGGAGAGAGAGAGAGAGAGAAAGAAAGGAAGAGTTGGGTCTGGGGGAGAGACAGAAATATTGATGTGAGAGAGAAACCTATTGGTTGCCTCCTATACATGCCCTGACTGGGGGGGTCAAGCCCATAACCTAGGTATGTGCCCTGACCAGGAACCTTTTTGTGTATAGCATGATGCTTCATCCAGGGCTATTTTTTAAATTTTTTGAGGTAATGCCATACTGCTTTCCACAGTAGGTACACCAGTCTGCATTTCCTCTCCACGTCCTAGCCAGCACTTCTTGTTATTGATTTATTGATGATAGCCATTCTGATAGATATGAAGTGATATCTCATTGTGGCTTTAATTTGCATTTTTCTGATGATTAGTAACATCGAGCATCTTTTCAATGTCTGTTGGCCATCCGTCTGTCCTCTTCGGAGAAGTTCCTTTGGAGAAATTCTTTGGAGAAGTTCAGGTCCTTTGCCTAATTTTAATTGGATTGATTGTTTTTTTAGTGTTGAGTTTTATACATTCTTCATAAATTTTGAGTATTAACGCCTTATCAGATGTAGCACTGGCAAATATGTTTCTTCATTCAGTGGGTTGTCTTTTCATTTTGTTGATGGTATTTTTTTTCCATGAAAATTTCATGAGCTTTATTTTTGAGAAAGTAAAGCTATAAACATAGCATTATATAAATATTAATGGCATTATTCATATTGCATTTTTGTAAAAATGGGTGCTATATAATTATTATCACTTGCTGATTAGATACTCTCTAAATCTCCTGCTTATACAGCTTCTTTTTAAAAAGTATATTTTATTGATTGTGCTATCACAGTTGTCCCAATTTTTTCCCCCTTTACCCTCCTCCACCCCGTACCTGCCATTCCCTCCATGAAAAAAATCCCCACCCCCATCCCCTCTTTTAGTTCAAGCCCATGGATCATGCATATAAGTTCTCTGGCTCTCTGTTTCTTATACTGTTCTTAACATCCTCCTGTTTGTTTTGTACCTACCAGTTTGTACTTCTTAATCCCTGTACCTTCCCCCATCCCAGCCTGCCCCTTCCCCCTTCCAACGATGTCCATATCCATGATTTTGTTTCTGTTCTTCTTGTTTGCTTAGTTTGTTTTTTAGATTCAATTGTTGATAGTTGTGAATTTATTGCCATTTTAATGTTCATAGTTTTTATCTTTTTCTTAAATAATTCACTTCTAACATTTCATATAATAACGGCTTGATGATGATGAACTCCTTTAGCTTTACCTTGTCAGGGAAGCACTTTATTTATCTGCTCTCTGATCCTAAAAGATAGCTTTGCTGGATAAAGTAATCTAATCTAGGTTGTAGGTCTTTGCTTTTCATCACTTTGAATACTTCTTGCTGATCCCTTCTAGCTTGCAAAGTTTCTTTTGAGAAATCAGCTGACTGGTTTATGAGAACTCTCTGCATTTCTCTTGCTTTTAAGATTCTCTCTTTATCTTTAACCATTGACATTTTAATTATGATGTGTCTTGGTGTGGTCCTCTTTGGGTCCATGTTGTTTGGGACTCTCTGTGCTTCCTGGACTTGTATGTTTATTTCCTTCACCAAATGAGGGAAGTTTTCTTTCATTTTCAAGTAAGTTTTCAGTTTTTTGCTCTTTCTCTTCTACTTTTGGCACCCCTGTGATTAGAATGTTGGTACATTTGAAGAGGTCCCAGAGGTTCCTTAGCCTATCCTCGTTTTTTGTTTTTGTATTCTTTTTTCTTCTTGCTGTTCTGATTTGAATGTTTTTTTCTCTCCCTTATGTTCCTATTGATTTGATTCTCAGCTTCATCCACTCCACTATTGATTCCCTGTAAGTTTTTCTTTATTTCACTTAGTGTAACCTTCATTTCTTTCTGGTCTTTTTTATGCTGTTGAAGTACTCAGTGAGTTCCTGGAGCATCCTGATAACCGGTGTTTTGAACTCTGCATCTGATAGATTCCTTATCTCCATTTTGTTTAGTTCTTTTTCTGGAGTTTTGTTTTCTTCTTTCATGTAGGTCACATTTTTTGTCTCCTCATTTTAGCAGCCTCCCTCTGTTTATTTCTGTGTTAGGTAGAGCTGTTTTGACTTCTTGTCATAGTAGTGTGGCCAGCCTATTATAGAAAAGTGCACCAGTAAGTAGGGGATGGGTCGGAGCGTTAGGTAATCGCCAGGGCAGGGCAACCTGTTGTGTTGCTGCTCTATGGCTCTGGGTGGGGGAGGGCTTGGAGAGGCTACAGTGCTGTTGCCTGGCCTCTGGAGTTTTGTCTTGGAGGAAGCTGTCTCTTGGCACTTGCACCGATGTCAGATACTTCAGCTTCTTCCCGTATGTCACTGGTGCCCTTCCAGCTGTTGCCCTGGTGCTGAAGCCCTGAGGGAGTGTCTCTATAAGTCCTAAGTCTGTTTCAGGCCCGTTAAGAGGAGACTCCTGAGAATTCTGTAGTTTCTACCGCTGCCCCAACTCACACAACCAGATGTTATGGGGACTTACCTGACCCTGGAACCCTGGGCCGGTTGGTCTGGTGTGGGGCTGGGATCCCCAGCTACCATGCTGCGCACCCCCCCCCCCCCATTTTTTAATCCACCACACATGGGTGTGGGGCTGCCTGTTCTGGGTCTCTGTGTTCCCACATCTCCGCCCTTCCTACTCGTCTCGATGAATGTGGCTTCTTTAATTCCTTGGTTGTCAGACTCACACACAGCTTGATTTTCTGACGATTCTGGGTGATACTTGTTTTGTAGTCTAGTTGTAATTTTTGCTGTGGCTCTGTGAGGAGGTGAGCTGTGTTTTCCTGTGCTTTAATCTTGACCAGAAGTCCTGTTGATGGTTTTTTTGTTTGTTTGTTTTGGGTTTCTTTTTCTGTGCAAAAACTTTTAGTTTTATGTAGTCCCATTTGTTTATTTTTTTTCTTTGTTTTCCTTGCCCATGACGCTGTATCGGAAAAAAATATTGCCACCCTAAATGTCCGAGACTTTCCTGTCTGTGTTTTCTTCTAGGATTTTTCATGGTTTTGAGTCTTAACAAAGTCTTCAATCCCTTTTGAGTTTATTCTTGTGTATGGCATAATAAAGAGGTCTAGTTTCTTTTTTCTTTTTTTCTTTTTTTCTTTTTTATTTTGTACGTATCTGTCCAATTTTCCGGCACCATTTATTGAATAGACTCTTTGTCCCATTTTGTGTTTTTGCCTCCTTTGTCAAATAGTTGACCATAAAAGCTTAGGTTTATTTCTGGGCCCTCTATTCTGTCCCATTGATGTGTATGTCTATTTTTATGCTAGTACCATGCTGTTTTGATTACGACCGTGTAGCGTAGCTTGCTATCAGGTAGTGTGGCTGTCTTTTCAATTTTGTTCTTTTTTCTCAAGATACTGTGGCTATTCGGGGTCTTTGTGGTTCCACATAGATTTTTGGAATAGCTGTTCTAGTTCTGTGAAACACACATTTTATACCTTGATAGAAATTACATTGAATCTATAGATTGCTTTGGGTAATATGGAAAAAGATGTCTCATTTGGACTTTCTGAGAATCAGCAGTGATTTTTTTAAAAAAAATTTATTGATTTTGAGAGAGAGAAAAACACATCGATTTGCTGTTCTACTTTTTATGCATTCATTGATTGATTTTTGTATATGTCGTGACCAGGGATCAAACCCACAGCCTTGGTATATTGAAACAATGCTCTAACCAAGTGAGCTACATGGCCAGGGCTGGCAATGAATAATTTTTAAAAACTCACAACAGATTGTACATTGTTTGTAATCTATACATACTATATGTTTTAAAAGATAAGGATCAGAAATTTGAGAATAAACAATACTGTACTTTGACAGAGAAAAGCAACAGTTCATGGTAAGGTTCTCAGAATCCTTTCACAATCATTTATTTGCTGGCTACAGTATAACGTGAGACAACCTTGAAGTATTAAAAGCTCATCACATATGCCTGCTTTCTCTCCGTCATTCCAGTGGATGGGAGTCGTCTCACTTTGGGCCTGGCTCTCGGCCAGGACAGCTGATACATTCTCCTGTGTGCCAACCTTCCTCTGCTCTGGGCCAGCACTCGTCAACAACACTAGCTCTAGGGTTTGGAGGAGTTAGGCAGGAATTAAAGGCAGAGGCCCTTGGTTTTTATCCAAGTTCCTTTTTTTTTTTTTTTTAAATGAATTTATTGGGGTGGCATTAGTTAATAGGATCATATAGGTTTCAAGTGTACATTTCTATGCTAGAAGATCTGTACATTGCACTGTGTGCCCACCACCCAAAGTCAAACCATTTTCTGTCATTATGTATTAGGTGCCCCCCCACCCCCTGCCACCCTTTTCCCTCTGGTAACCACCATATTGCTGTCTGTGTCCACAGGTTTCAATTTTTTATGGTTCTTAGCTTTATCTGCCTGACTTATTTCACTTAGCCTGATATTCTCAAGGTCCATCCATATCGTCACAAATGGCGGTATTTCATCTTCTCACGGCTGAGTAGTATTCTGTTGTACCACATCATCTTTATCCAGTCCTCCACTGAAGGACACTTTGGTTCTCTCAATGTCTTGGTTGCTATGAATAATGCTGCAGTGAACATAGGGGTGTATATATCTTTGCAAATAAATGTTTTGGGGTTTTTTTAGGTAGATAATCCAGAAGAGGGATTGCCAAGTCAAATGGAAACTCTGTTCTTAATTTTTTCAGGAACTGCCATACCATTTTCCATAGTGGCTGTACCAGTCTACGTTCCTACCAGCAGTGAATGAGGGTTCCCTTTTCTGCACAACTTCTCCAACACTTATTACTTGTCTTGTTGATAATAACCATTCTGACAGGTATGAAGTGGTACCTCATTGTAGTTTTGAATTGCATTTCCCTAATAGCTAGTAAAGTTGAACATCTTTTCATATATCTGTTGGCCTTTTGTATATCTTCTTGGGA